>JAPDSC010058753.1:551140-569094 GCA_026290005.1 Latrodectus geometricus
TATATATATATATATCTATATATCTATATATATATCTATATATCTATCTATATATCTATATATCTATATATATATATATATATATATACTGGGTTGAACATTGTACAGATCAACTAGAGATCTTGTGCTATATTAAAAGAGCAAATGTATTCCTCTCTCATAAATTTTTAATCATCTCTTTTCAGAGTTATTAATTTAAATCATATTTCAAAAAATATCTTCAAAGATTTAAATAATTGTTTTTAAGGAATATATCAAGTTGTAAGGGAAACAAGATTTTAAAATATTACGGGCTTTAGTCTGTAAATTTAAATATCTTAAGAATTTCTGCTATTTTCTTTAAGATTTTAAGCAATTTGGTGTTTATTCCTGAAATTTAGACCTTAAAATTATAGTCAGGTCAAATCTTAAAAAGTGGCTCATATTGTTACACTCACTAAACAAAAACATAAAATTGCCCATATTTTCGCGAGCTGTTAGAAATGTATTCCTTTAATATAAATTCATGTCATATCCTTTATCTGAGGAAATTTAGCTCGACTTTATTTAATCATTCTTACTTATAATTTTCATTAATTTTTAAAATGAATTACTTTGATAATGTTAAGATCATTTAACAATTTACATACAAAATTCTTAATTAATAACCATTAGTAAAATTGTTTGGTTACTTTGTTGGGATGAAAGAAATGGTAAAATGTAGTTTTCGGAAGGATAAAAAATCTAGATTTGCAAGCTATATTTTAAAATATCACTGTAATTAGCTATTCTCTTAAAATTTGCCATTAAGTTTGTTTTTTTCACAATGTTATTAATCGAAACAACTTCTACGCAGTTTGCATTATTTAAAAATGCATTTGTTTATTTTCAGTAAACATTTCAATATAAATCTTATATTAGATACATTTTAAATCGGAGATAGTAAATAAAAAATATTTTATATTTTTGCCCATAAGAGTTCGCATCTTCGAGATCAAATAATTCGAAAAATTTCCAGCAAGTAAAACCTACAATGAAATTAAATTTATATATGTATGAGAAAGTAAAACAGGTACATGAAGAAGAAGAGAAGTATATGAAAACAACAGAAACTATAACCGAAGAAAAGTCATTTCGGATTTTGTTTTCCATCTTTTTCCAAAATGTTCCAGCAGCAACTTTCGCTAATACGATAAATTTCCGCGTACCGTTTCTTTCCAATATGAACCTCTCCCTTGCCTATATCTTTTCCCTGACGATATTTGTGATTCCGCAAAATCGCGTTCTCCAAATCGAGAATCAATTACTGAGTTGGGGGTGGTGTGGCAGTGGGGGAAATCGGAAGGCTTCCATAAGAATGGATGCACCATGTGTTCCTTTCCCTTAAGAGTCAGTCCTGATTCCTGTTTTTTTTCTTTTCGTTTTTTCCCCCTTCAGATTCCGTAGGAACAGAGGAGGGATATTTCATTACTTCTCCGCTAACCGCTGATAAATGTTTTTAAATTAACGACCGAGCCGGTTGCTTGGAAGTGTCTTTCTCTCCGAGTGAAACTCTAGAAATGTTCCTTTTGTTCGTAGTAAGGGAGCGTTCACCTATTTCTTGGCGACCGTGCAATTAAAAGATACTACTGAGAAATGAGTTTTATTGGGAATGCTCTTTATGCATCTGCAGTTGTGCTATCGGTGAAAATAAAAACGTATGACGTAATTTATGTTGTTTTTTCATTAGGAAAATCTGTATGGAAATGCTTATTTGAAAGATTTTGAAGTGATTTTAATATTGTTTCATTTTACAATATAAAACTAAAAGAGAACCATGACTTTTAATGATTTTAAAATAAAGCTAGCTGTTTATTCAATAATCCATTATAAATACTGCTCTCTCTAAGAAAATAGCCTAACGAATATTTAAAATGATATGCCTTTGGTTCAATAGTATATGAGTTCGACTCATACCGATCTCGTTAATATTCTTAAAGCTACAGAATTGCCTTTACACTGTAGATCCTAATGAAATTTGTACTCTAGAGCAAGAAGTATTTAAAAAGTAACAAATTAACTTAAAAAGATGTCCTAAAAATTTACATTAAAATATTAATTTTAGTAAAAAACATTTAAGGTAAAAACTTAGGATTGTTCCAATTGATTAACAATATCTTACAAAAAAAAATCTAGTGGTCATCATTAATCGATAAGTGTTAGATTTACCAAATTCATTTATATGTCTTTAAATAATTTTTTTGGCATTTAATTGAGATTTTTAATTTTTATTAAATTAGATTTCCTACAATATTTTTTAAAAGTTAGTTTCAATCATTTATAATTGGTTGACTTTTAGGAAGTGGAAGAATGTATGTGCTTACTCCATTTGACTGAAATTCCATGTGATATTTTTAAAAGTGCAGATAACAACTCATTTCATGTTCCAATCGTAGATTAAGGTTTTCTCAAATCAAATTTAATATCTTGCTAAATGAAATTCATTCATAAATGAATTTATGTTTTGATAAATATGTTTAAATTTTTCTTTTTATGCAGTAAATAAAATTTGTATCAATAATTTTACCCTTATATATTTATCATATATATTATACTTATATATTTATCAAATATTTTGATATATCACTCTTATCAAATTCTGAGTGTAAAAATTAATGAATTTAAAATGCTGAATAAAGTGGAGTTATAATGTAAGACAAAAATGAAAGAAAATAAAATTAAAAGAATTCATAAAAAAAAAGCATAATAATGGAATAATGAATATTTTAATTATAGTGCAAGAGTAATGATTGAATATATTTAAGTTTAGTATAGGAAAAATATTTTTGTTTCTTACCTAATATTATTTAGGTGATGTTAGTAAGTCATTAATCAAAATCATTCATTTAAAATTAATATCAAAGTGTGTAAAATATTTACTTAACAAATTATTTTACACACGTTGCTGCATTAAATTTATATATATACTTTATAATAATAAAAACAGATTATTATTATAAAGTATATATATAAACTAAATGCAGCAATGTAACAATTATTATAAAAAAATAGAGTAGTTGTAATAATAGTTAAATATGAAAATCTGCAGAAGAGTAATACTAACAAGAGTCAGAAAGGATATTTTTGCTTCTATTTAATATATGTTGAACACTTTTTTGAAAATATGTGCTTGCAAGTTTCTTAGCGTGTTTTTATTTTATAATTTACTCTTAATACTTATTTTTAATGCGAAATTTCATCTTTTTATGAAGAAAAATTATTATATATGATAGATATATTAATTTAATTTGTGAAATTGATTATAAGTAAGGTATAACCTTTTTTATGAATATATTTAAATATCATAATACATTTAAAAACATCATTCACAATCAATAATTTAACCTAAAAATGAAATGAAAAATATGTTTGCTTTAAAATATTCCAATATTTTAAGATTTCTGTTGCATAAAATTCTCTAACTTTCTGGTTCAAGAAAGCTAAATATTCTATTAAGTGCTATTAAAATATATTGAAAAATATACGTTATTTTGAAACTGTATTGAAATAAATATGTATAGTTAAAGTCTTAGCCTTGATTAAAATAAACTGTTTGGGCAAAAGAACCTTATTATTTAGTATTTAATTATTTCACAATGCTTTGGGTAATTTTAATCTTTGATAACTTTAATCTTGATTATTTAAATTCATTTTGAATTATTATATTAAAACTTATCATTGTTTTATAGAACGATAGATACTAAAATGTTTTAAAAAATTTAATATGCATTAAAATGTCTGCGGGTTTTGTTTAAAACTAATGATTGTGTATAACTAAAAATGTACAAAATTATAAAAAAATCTAAGATCAAAAGAGTCAAAATATATCAAACTAAAAGCATTAGAAATATACCAGAAAAAAAGGAAATATATTTCGTTTCAGTGCTATATGTAGAAATTGATCGATATTCGTTAAATGCTCCACAAGTAATATCGTCCAGATATCGAAGCAATACTTAGAATCACACACATAAACAATTTATTCATTTGACTGCCATGGGATGTGGGAACTCCGCAAACTGTCACAGTTAAAATACTTGTTCCAGCTTTTTATGTTCAATAAAAAGATCAATCGAAACGATTTGCTTTAGGAAAAGCTGCTTTGAGTTATACATGTAAGTTCTATAATCAATAATGGTCGGTTTTGGGTGCTTTATAGGTTCTGAGATAATGGGAAACGAGTACCCAGTTTTTTTTTTTCGATGTGTTTCTTTTCTATGTTAGCGTGTCTGAAAATGAACTCACACAATACTATTATTAGTCAACGCTGCGAATTATGGTCGAAACTTCCAGCGTTGAACTGTTATTCATGAAAATATCAGTTATCAATTGGTATCGAGTCTTTCTAAAGGGTGATAAAGCATAAAAAATTCAGCATGTGGAGTTTTGCTCTGAACTTAGATTCCAAATCGATTAATTCAGATGCGTCATTAAAATGAAGTAATCCCCTTAAAATCATTACACCCTATAATTATATCTGAAGAAAATAATTTTCCATGATTAGTTCTTGTTCTTACTTATGTATACATAACTTTATAAGCGTATATAGATTTGATATATATTAATTTAGAATGTTTTATTTTTTTACAACGCATTACCGATGAGATCCTAGAATTGCAGTCATTTTAAAAAGAATTATTTTGGAAATTATCTTCTTGGTGTAATAAAATTGAAAACAATTTATTGTGTGTAGTTATTTCTCTCTCTCTCTTTCTCTCTCTCTTTTTTTTTTTTTTTTACTTGCGATTGGGACATAAACTAGTGGTTACAAACGCATTTTTGTTTCTTTTTTTATCGATGTTATATAGAAATATCAACATTTTAATTAAAAAAATTCTTACATGAATGGAATAAATTATTAAGTAAGAATTTATCCACATTAAGATATTTAAATATCATTTAAAATATAAGTCTATTAAACTCCTGGCTATCTGCTTTGTGGTTCATCAATGATTTTTAAAATTTATGCAACTTCGGTTTGTAATAAGAAAAAAATGCTTCAATGCAAAAAAAAAAGAAAGAAAAAAAATCAAGCCTTATTTTCTGATATAAATATGCTAATTTGTAAACATGCCTAGATTTAATCCTATAATAATAACTTTATTCCTGCTAATTATTAAGTGTTTAAACTGTTCATTTGTGTTTATGTGATGATGATTATTTTTTTTTTCTGGTTTTGTGGATTATCCGAGAAATCGGTTTATAGATAGCTGCGCCGTTCAAATTTACGGATAAACGGGTGTTTACAGTACGGTTGAAATTTTCAAAAATCAAAATTACAAAAAGTATGATACAAAGTAAGAAATCTTTGGGGAAGAAAGACACCGTGGAAGAACTTCAAATCCGTTTTCATAAAAGTTTAATGACATTTAATACACAACAGGCTTGAAATGCCTACCATTTTAGATCATAATGTTATAAAGGTGATTCCAAATTCCTGTTATAACGCTCTAGAATGAGTCGGAATCAAGTACATCAGTCTCACTTTTGATGAACGATTTCAAGTTTTTCAATGAATTAGGGACACAGCCCATGGTTTCTGTCCTTAAAGTAAACCTATTAAAATTTACATAGGTTAAGTCTGGATTGTATTTGAGTCATACAATACTTAATTAAAATTAATCTCCATTCAACGCAATTAAACACTCAGCAAATGTCATTCCAAGCTACATGAGGACATCAGCAATTCTATGGTTTTCCTGTATGAATCTATGCTGGCATGCCATGTTGAGACTGCCGGTTTGAGAATCAAAGATACACTCCAGCGACTCTCAATACTTCATTCCTGTCACAATACGGTCAATGAATATCAGCTCAATTATCATTCAATTACTACTTTACTAGATACCTTTTTCTTTCAAATCTGAACAACATGTTTGTGGAATTATAGCATGACTACGGTTATTCTCATACAATTTTATGACGATCCTTCTTCCAATGTCTTAATGATTTTATAATAATTATTATTTATTTTTGTTAATCAATCCTTCAACTGAAATATCAGTATCTGTGCTATTGCAGTAGAAAATTATTGCACTTATATCCATACATTTGAAATTAAGAACTTAATATAATTTCTATCACACTTTTTGGACTACCTTGTACTTATTTGTCGCAACGCTTTTATAAAATGATTAAATATTGATAAGTAATGCACATTTTTAAGCCACGCTCATGATCCATTAGTTTGAAATAGCTTATTTAGCTTAATAATTATTTTATAGCTAACTAAACATTTGTAGAAGAAAATATTTGATGTGTGGTAAGATTTGTGAGAGACTGTCGTTGTACTCTTCATTGTACAATTTATTGTAGAATGATATCTTTCAATACCTATGGGCCAAATTTTAGTGTAAAAATAAAAAAATAATAAAATGAAAGAGTTTATATTAAAATGTGTTCTTAGTATTATAATTAATAAGTCATCCGATCTGATGATGTTTAAAGGAGAAAAATATTCTTATATTTATGCCTTGAAATAATTAAACTCTAGTTGTTAATAAAATTATTCGATATGGTATAATCAATTTCACGAAGTAAAACTTAGTAAATGATGGTTTTAATTTTAAAATAAAATAAGCAATACAAAAAAAAATTACAAATAATGTGCATAAATACAATAAATATATTTTTATTTTTAAATAAAAATTCAAAGGAAAGTTTTAAAAATAACTAATTTTTCAAAATTTTTATCATAAATATTTTTAATGCATATTTTTTTATATATGAAGACTAGAAACTTTGAGCTAGTTAAACTTTATTTTAGTCAAGAATAAAGTGTTACGCTTACACGCACACATCTATGTACTTAAATGTCTCATATTCTTTATTTTTTTGTTTTTTGTAATGTTTTTTTATATATATATATAATAGCAGTAAATACGTTTGTCCCATTAATATTAATTGCAATCATTTTCTGTATCCTTCAGTTCTAGTTGTATTATTTAGCAACATTTAAACTTCACCAGTTTAATCATGCAAGTTCCAAACAATGCTAACTCCCTTATTTTAATGGAAATATATTAAAATGATATCTAATGACATGTTTTTCGTATTTTTATTATATTACATAGTTTTAATTAAAAGCTCTTAAACTGATACATTTTTTTATGAATATTTTCAAATATATATATATATATATAGTGGCATTAACATTAAAATAATATAAGAACTATCAAATAATGAAAAGGGATTCTTGAAGTTAGAGACAGAATATCGCATAAATGTAACAGTCCATAATCATGGAAATCAATCATAATGTCCTATAATCATGGAATTGAAGTTATCAAATCAAAAATTTATATTAGGACCTTTTTTCTCTATCTTAGGCCTTGTGCTTATGTGTTTTAGTATAATTTATATCTGTTTATGGGAGCTTTTTAAATGAAGTTGCCTCCTTCTCTGGATTAAGTTGCAGTAAGAAAGATGTCTTTCTTATTTTCAATGTACTATATGAACTTTATATAATATGAACTAAATCTAACAAAAACAGCGCAGAAAAGCATTTCAAAGTACAACTCAGGCTTTATTAAAGCCTTTGTTTTAGAAAGCCAGAGGGCATTTTTCGGCTTTTAAATAATCCGTGCTCTTTTGATTGTACGGTGAATGGATTTAAAGTGGGTTGCCAAGTTTATCTTACCCTACTTTAAGTGTCTTTCGGAGTATTTCCCTCTATCGCAAACATACAGCAATAATATCGCCAAAATCGCAGACTGATTGTATTTTGAGCAGAATCTATCCTTTTTTTGAATTGTTTAAAAATACATATAAGATATGTAATGCATTATTATATCAAAGTTGTAAAATCTAAAATTAAATTTAAAAACAATGTATCTATTGATAATATTATATTAATTATTAAAATTTGAATAGTATAGTTTCACTTAATTTTCTTTGCTGCAAATAAAGACATTCAAATTAAATATAAATGCAAAGCATCTTCATACTCTACTAAAAATGTTTCATTCAAAAATAAATACAGTGAATTTTTAAGCAATTTTTTCCTTAAAGTAAATCTATAAATTCATTTATCTAATTTTAATTTCGTTAATATAAACTAAAGGTATTAAATTTTTTTATTAAACCTTTATAAACTACATTTTTACTCAACTAATGTATTAAATTCTATTTATAAATACCTTCTAGAAAATAGATTCTTAAATTTATATTTTAAGTTTTAAAATAGCTTATAATTAACAAGTTTTTTATTATTTTTTATGATTTTTTTTTAAAAATTAGGAATATATTAATTACAATTTCATAATAATCAATTAAATATTATTAAAAAACAACATAAATAAATATATTATTCATGAGTATAACTGTTTTAAAACAAAATGGTATTACTTTTTGTGTACATTATACCATTCAAACTGTTAATGTTTCTTTGATCTCTTAAAGTACTTATATTTCGAAAATTATTTTTCTGGTGAACTTGAAAATATTGCATTTTCTTTCATCTGAATTTGAATGGATATTATAAAAATCAAGTGTTTAAAGCTATTAGGAGAATTTTAACTGTAAAATATGACATTTCCTATTTAGGCTACACAATTAAAAAATTCATTAACTTATTTAAATTCATTAAAATAATTCTCAATTATTTTAAGCAATGTTTAATCGTTAGAAAATTCCCATGTAATTAAGGATTTTATTCATATCAGATTTAGTCATTTTTTTGTTAAACATATTAATACATAAGTTACATACGTATTTCTGAAGTTAGACAGTGAGTACACAAACTAGATTTTTCAATTAAGTTCGTAGAGATTAACTAAATTTTCCCTAACAAACATCAAACGGGATTAAGTTAACAATGAATCCCATCATATAAAGAGCGTTTTTAATATTCTTTTTACAGTGTGAAAGTACTTATATGTAGTTTATTTTAACCCTTTTTTCACCCAAAATTTTAACTTTTGACTTCTACTATAAATACATGAACGGAGTTGGGATTTCGTGTAAGTAGTTGTAGTAGACAAAATTCAAAATTTTGTGAAATTATCTTTTGAAACAAGTATGATTAAAAACAGATAAGCAATTTTCTCATTACTCGTTTATTAACTTTTTATTTCTTACGGATTATGATTGAAATAATGATTACATCATTAATAATTTCAAAACTAATTTTGTACTCTTAATTTTTTATTTGCATTTATAAGAAAGTTATTTATTGATATTTCTATTTTGCATATTTTTTTCTTTGATTCAAGCAGTTTTACTTTTTCATCCCAAAATATTTTCTTGTTTTAGAAAGTTTAACTAAATAATTTTTTAGGATAACCTAGTATTGTTACCGTCATATTTAATTTAATTAATTTATTCGAAATCCTTGTATATAATTCTCTATACTAAAACATTTTTTGAAAATTTTGATGTTACTTAATTTATAAACATTAATGTTACAACAAATGTTGTATTGTATATATATATATATATATATATATATATATATATATATATATATATGCAAATTACATTTCTAAAACCAAAAGCATGAATTATTAATATTTATTGTTGGCAAATTAGTTAAGCAGATTTAGATAAGTAGAAATTTGCAGTTATGAATATTAAATACCAAAACCTAACGTAAATAAATAAGGAACCAAATATTTAATTGTAATAGAAATTAAAATGTCACATTAAAGAAAGATAACAAGAAGAAAATGTTTAATGAGGACGAATATAGAAAATGGTTTTTTTATTATCAGGGAATAAGTGGAAAAATGTTTCGAAATTATTCACAAAATGATCCAGTGACAATAATCTAGTAATGTAATGTTTCACAAGTAAACTGCTCTTGACACTTTTGAAATAGGAATTGATATGTAAATAACGAAATACACAAAAAAAAATTAAATAGCAAATTATAATCAAAAAGCGAAATATACAATAAATGAATTTACAGTCCTAAATACAACAATAAAAAGCATGTACATTTATAATCTCATAGTAAATAATATGAAAATACATAATATTATCATCTTCCTATATTTTTGCTGTTAAAATATACATTGCATTAAAATTTTTTTTTACATTAATTCCCATTAAAACATTAAAATTTTCCTCTCAATTATCCTTCCGTCAGACAAGTGAAATTAAATCAGTTAAGCGCTTGAACATATAGGACAAAGGCGATAAATCGCCAAACTAAGCATCTGATTCCAAATGGACGGAGAGCGATCCCAGTGTTGCAAGAAGGTGTTGCCCCAAATCCGGTGCCTAAGCCCCAACATCCACAACCTGAGGGATTTCGACCCTCAAGAGCAACAGAAAGATTGAGATAAATAAAACATCACGGACTAGAAGACTCCTTTAAATAGACAATATTTGGATAACCAACCACTCTCCCCTATCTTTTCCGAAAACAAGTATCGATATAAGATAGCTGGGAAAGAAAACTAAATTATTATATGACAGAATTTTTCTATTCCCTTATATTTTATAAAAATAAGTAATTAAAAATAAGTTGTTGCAAAATGTAGTGAATGATTTATTTCATTTGTTGGCCTTCTTTGCATTTTTTATTTAAATAATATTTACCTGCAAAAGCATACTCTAGAAATTAAACAGCCATTTTGATAACTCAGAAATTATTTAGCAATTATATAATTATAAATTTCTAAAAAAATTAATTTGATCAAATTTCATTTAAAAATTGTTTTTGCTTACAATGAATATCATTTCATCAATCCTTACTTAAGTTCATTTGGTAATACTTAGCTCATGTAAATTGAATAGTATGTATGTCAATGAATTATTTTGTATAAAATTTACATTGGATTTATTGTAAACTTTATTTAACAACCTTATATTTGTGTTACTTTGTGAATAATTTTTTAGCAAATGTTCTTAAAATACTTTATATTCTTTTTAAAATATTATCATTAGTTGATATTTCTTTGCTTATATTTTTATTAAAAGAACATTTTTGTTCCCTTGATTATATCAAATAATCTGACATTTATAATTTTCAGAAATGTTTTAGCATGATATTTTTATAGTATTTAAAATAACAAAACATAATTCTTTTAACTTCTATATTAATAAACTTCTCCTTCCTAGTATTATCTCATTTATTTAGTGCTATATTTAAAATTTGTGTCGTTTACAAACTTAAAGAAAGTGTGCCTAGAATTGAATTAAAGGATATAAATCCATTATCCTGTAATTCAACTTATTAGGAAAAGCAAATTTTGTTGCAATCTCTAAAAAAAACTTTAAGATTGCATTTAGTAACAATTATCAAAATGAAGCATTATCTGCAGCTTTCATTATATAATAAGGATTTATATTTTGGTTTTATTTTCAATCAAACAAAATAATTTGTAATAGAATAAATAATATATATAAATTCCTTTCTATAATTTTTTTACAAACATATAAAATAAAAGTTTTTCTGTATATAAGGAATTATATTATGTGCAATTAAAAATAATTTGTAATTACGGCTAAAAAATATTTTATAAATTTGAAATTTTGGAATATATTCCAGCAAAATCATTTGTTATCCCAAATTTTTAAAGTTTAAATGATAAAAAAAATTTAAATTCAAGTTCAAGTTATTTTTGTTTTCAGTAATTAAATTTTCTTATTTTACTCTATTAAAAATTAGAGTAAAAGACTACTAAGAAAATGATATTTACAATATAAAGACAAATCAGAATCAAAATAATTCAGAGCTAATCTCTTAGTGACTGAAATCTGTAAAGCACAGAAATATTATTTGTACGTGTAAATTGATCGTAGATTTCTTTTGTTCAGTTATACAAAATATTTTAATGAAAAGCCAAATATCAAGCCATACATATAAATCTTATTATTTTGACAAATAAAATTGCCTTTTTTCCCCTTTCATTATACTAAAATACAAAGCAAAACAATAAATAACAATTTATAAAAATCGAAAAGTGTTTTTGCGTAAAAACTTATATTAGGACTAATTCAATTTAAATTCTTCAAATAAAATAATTAATAAATTAGTTCGTAAAATATTATAAATAACGTTATTGAATAAAAAGGTTTTCACGAAGAAATGCAATTATACTTGTAGAAAATATTTCTATGAAGAAATATAATAAATATTTCATTCTTTGGCTTCAAAAGTATTTGGTGATTTTAAGAATGTTCTACTGTATTTTTATGAAATATATTAATTTAATTAATTAAAAACATAATGGAAAATTATTCAAGGTAAGCGTTTAGTTTGATGGATTATTTATAATTTCCTCTTTTGAAAATTTACATTTCACTAATGTCCCGACATAATTTTAGATGTGTGTGATTGTCTTCAATAAACTTCAGTAATTCCTTCATAAATAACGGCTCCATTTTCTTCTTCCCATGCATTGTCACATATAAGATGAAAGAATTCTATGACAGCCAAGCTCGCGTGATTCGATCGTTTTCGGTGACCATAGCGCGGCAAGCGCACCCAATGAGATGTGCCTTCCTCTTGCCAGAAAGGACAATGTTTTTCTCGCATGCTTGAAAATGGTTTATGTCGTGAAAACAAAGACTGAAACCCCGCCTATTGGGCTTAACATATCATTAGCCGCTCTGGAATCAGAAAACGCATTATTTGAGTTGCAAAATAGGAATCTCATGACACACACGCATCTGTACATCGGATTGGGATGTTGTCATCCAGATCTTGACCTTCTTGCGTTTAAGATTAGGTAATATTGGTATTAACTCTTTTTCTCTTTTTCGTAATCGCACGATGTATCTCTAACTGCGATCGTGATTAAGATTGCGAAACATGTTGTTTTGCGTGAAATGCACCTACCTTACAATTTGCTTTCTTATATTTGATTTATTTGTAACTCATACATGTCAACAGAATTTGAATTGTAACGCTTAAGAACATGGGTCATTTTTTAGTTACACATGTTGTGGGGACAAAAAGAGCATTAAAAATATATCTTAATTCGAGTTTTCATTTCAATGAATGTGAATGTAGTAAAATCATTTTAAAACGTATAAAAATAAAAAAATTTTCATTCATATCAGTTGGCTTCAAAACGAATATGTAACGATAAATAAATTTCTCTAATCAATTTTGCAATTGATTGAATAGGAATTAATAAATTTCGCGTTAATTAGTGTATTAAATGCGAATATTTAACATAGATAATGTACTTATTTGCTGTTGTAACTTCCCATCATCAATATTCTACATTAAAATATTTAAAATTTGTAATGATCTGAAGATTTTTGCATTAAATGCAATATGTAAAAATAAATAATTCTCAATGGAAAATTATTGTTTAATTTGATATTAGTAATCAGAATTTTTAATTAATAACGGTGATAATATTTTTTACAAATACAGTGTTAGCCAACAGAAAATGTGTATTATTTATTATAAAGATACTTATCGGGTAATGTTTATTTTGATTTTTCCTTAATTTTTTTTTTTTTTTTTTTTTTTTTTTTTGCATCCGCGAGTTTAAAGATAACTTAAAAAGCTGTATTTAATTATTATACATACAACCAGTATATGCATTTTATTTTTTTCATTCATTATTTATTTTATTATTATTATTTTGACTTCAGATTTTATATATTGAAAATTTTATTTCGTAGTTTAACATTGATATGTATTATATTAGATAAATATTTGAAACATAAATAAAATTAGGTTTCTCACAAAAATTGTTCATTTTTTATCAACAACAGTTAATAGAAATAATAAGGCACATGAATAGTTACAAAAATAATTAAAAAAAAAAAACAAAAGAATTGAAATTGTAATACCAACATGAATAAATCCTTAACTTCCCTTCACTAGTATATTTTATTTAACATGGAAATGAATTTAATCAGAAAATTAGAGTTAATTTAGCAAACAAAAACATTTTTCAACTATATTTATCATTAACATGTTGTGTAAAATTAAATCTCACACATAAAAATTAAGTTTTGTCACATTAAGGAAAATTATTGCGTGTATAATTACAATGATAATGTGCTATCATAATATTATTACTTTTTCTATATCATTGAATGAAATTTTCTTTTATTCACCGAACGAAGATCAGGTGAAACAAACTATTAAACCAAGAGGAAAAATGCGTTTCATTTCATCATTTTATTTACTCTGTGGTAATGCATTTTCCTTTAAAATCGAAACAATGATGTAAATCATGCTGTCACTATTCACGTGATTTTCGAAATGATTTATTATCATTATAAATAAGATCAATGAAATAGAAATCTAAACATTTATTTTATTGATAAGTCACACTCCTGTGATTAGAACGAGTAAATACTTTTTTTAAGAGTTTGAAGATATAAGCTTACAATCTGAAATAAATAATTTTATTCATATATGTGTTTATGGAATTTTTTTTTTATTAAAATCAAGAAATTATTTTCGAAGCAGAAGAAATGATATTTTAAATATTTTTAAAATTATATTCAATACAAGTTCTATTAATTATATTTGAAATAAATTGAACTTGTAAAAAATGCTTAGCTTTATAACAAAAAAATCTCTTGAAATTTCTATTAACAAATTGCTTACATCACTGTTGTATCCTTATAAAAAATTATGTTTCGAGCTCATTTTTGTGTGTTTCAATTTATTTTTTATGAATAAATCATGTTTTAATCACATCTGTGAAATACTTTTATTATTACATTTTAAAATGAAGAATTCATCTTAAATATAGTGCATGTTTAATTCAATGTTAAATTTACTCATAACTAATATTTATTGTTGGAGAACAAGTTATTTTTAACACATTATAAAATATTTTAAATTTATTTAAATAAATTCCCCAATATATATAAAAACTCACTAAAATTTTGTTTGTGTTATACATTCATTTACTTCAAAACTTTTTATACTGCTCAATTTCTTCTTTTACAAAATATCGTTGTTAGTAACTTCAACATCTCTAAATATTTTAAGGAAAATAATTACCTTATTTAAATTGAATAAAAATAAAGATAAAATCAAATCTATTTACTCCTTTGAAATATTAATCAATAAATTGTCTTAAAATTTCCATTTGCAGGTGAATACTTCTTAAAGAAACGAAATCGAGAAATACTCGATTATTGTTTCAAATTCGACATACTCTAGAAGAAAACTCATACGGAATGTTGGTATTTCAGTACTATGCCAAACAATTTGAATTTCCACATCTCCTACGTCCACCCTTCACTCTACCTCCAATGAATGCTACACCCCCACATGCATCTTTTAGTAATCCTAGTTTAGAGGAGGTAAGAGTCTGGGAATACTGAATATGTTTATCAAAACAAAACCGGAATAAAAAATTTATCTTCCACACTTCACGCAGAGAGAGAGAAGGGGAAAAAAGGCTATGGAAAGGAGGCAGTGAGAAAAGAGGGGGCTCTCTGCTTTTTAAAATGTATGAACATTTTATCGAATGGCCTTTTTTTGAAGAAGGGGGTGGGGGAAATGAGAAAGAGAATTTATATTCACGAGATGGTTTTCAATCCCTGTGTTTTGTAAATGAGGACCAGGGCGTGTTGAAAAATCTCTCGTGGTCGTCCGGGGTGAAATGAGAGGGGGTAATTCATTCATTTCGATGTTCCTTAACAAGCAGCGGATCATCCATATTAAGTTGATAATTATCCAAAGGCAGCAGAGGAGGCAAGGGGAAGGGATGAGAGGAGGCGAAGGAGGCCTCCCCATTTCGAATGCAGATGCACCAACTTACTTTCCATATAATTACAAATGAATGCAAGAAAAGCGAAGCGCCCCGCTGGCCGACGAGGCAAACGGCCTCACCCAGCCGTCTGCAGAGGATGGAGCTGCCGCCTCCTCTTCCCGGGACCTTCGCTGCATCTTTCTTTTCTGCCGGCCTGCTCCTCGCACCTCGGCCGCAGTAGCATCTCGGCTCCGCGTGCACGGAACGACACAGCAGTTTGATGTCACCCGGTTGGGAGGTAGGTCACGAGGTTGCATGTTATTTTTATATTTCCCTATGTATGGTTGTGGAAGAAACGGTTTGCTACATTGCTTCGATTTAGAAAAAATATTTGTAAGAATGAGTGTATTGAATGGATTATTATCATAGGAATTTTCTTTACTAATTAATATGGGAAACTAAGTTATGCAACCTTCCTCTTGGAAATTTTTTTTTTTACTTTGAAATATGATTTATTTTTAATTCAATTCAAAACTTCTATTTTTTAGGTAATAAGTAAATTATTGATTTTTTTAATTTTTTAAATAAACAAATTACATTATGTGTCTGTCACATAAAATATTATCTTTATATAATATTAATGTATGACACTTTTATATTATTTGAATTCAAATTGCTTGAATACTATTTTAAGAAACAATGCAATCATTATTTTCTTTTAAAGAAATGCTCCGAAATTTCTATGAATTGTTTAAAGCTTATTTTCGTTTGTCTTTTCTTAGTCAAACTTAAACATAAGAAATAGAGAGTTCTGTCGATTTATATATGGGAAACTAAATTATGTAACCTCCAATTTCTAAGAAATTGTATCTTATTTTGATGTTTTATTTTTGTTCACATTGAAAATTTACATTTTTTTTAAATTACTTCTAAATTATTGTTTGTTTGTTCTATATTTCAAATAAACAGATTACATTTATTCTTTTCATGAAATCTAATAAAATTTTATCCTTCACTGAATTCGTTATTGCTCATTTTCATTTGCTTTTATACAAATATAAAATTTTTTGTTTTTCATAAAAGTAAATTAAAATTTCATATATCTCAAAGAAAAAATTCCTTAATGTAAACATTTTGAGTAAACAATAATTATTGTAAAATTATTTATGAGCAGTGATTACTGTGTTTTGCAAATTTATGACATGAGATTTAAATGCATAAACATTATTATTTTTGTGTTTTATTCTAAAAGTGTTTAAAAATTAGTCCTATGATAAAAAAAACTGCATTAGTAATAAAATGCTGGAAATTTTTAAGATAGACTATGCATAAATATTGAAATTATATGAGAGTTTCATGATTAATTATCATAAAAGTTTTAGACCCTTTTAATCAGTCACATAAAAATTAAATGAATGAACACCAAGAAATTAAAAAAGACATTTTTCACCGATATGCCTATAAAATTAAATGTATATTATTGTAGTTTTAGTCTCTTTTAATTAAAGGCTTTTTAATTTTTTCAATCTGGATGAATTTGAATCTGCGGAAATTAATTATTGATTGTAGTTTAATTAATATTTTTGAATTGATATTTTTTCTGTTTTTTTATTATTAACCACAACTCTTAGATTTTTTATGAAAAATTTAAATTTTTCCTTAATTTTAATTTTCATTCTTATTCATAAATGAAATAAATTTAAGGATAACAAAATTTTGCTGAAAATATTTTGAATAAAGCAATTTAGCAAACATTTTTTAAATCTATAATGTATTTATTATTATCAAAATAAAACATAGAATAGAAACATTTTATAAAACACTATATGAACTTGGGAATTATATATGCAAAGCAATTAAAAATTCGAAATTATTAAAATAAATAAAAAGATTTTAAGCATATCATAAAAATGAAACATAATATTAAATAAAATAATTAATTAAGACTTAAAATAAAAAAAATAATCAAACTATTTACCGATATATTAAATACATTTACTTTGTTTTGAAACATGTTCCCGGCTTTCATTCATAGTAAAATATTTTTACAATTAAATTCATCGTTAAGGGCGATTTCTCAAAACATTAATTTTATGAGTCAAAGCCTGAATTAATATTTCTAGAAATTGTGAAATTTTGGGTAATGATAGAGAAACTAATATTTAAAAAAGTAATTTTGAATTATAAACAAATAATTTAATGTTAGTAACATCAATTTATTACACTTCTCCCTTTTAAATTTTTTATTCAAGTTTTGCTGTAAAAATTTTATATATATATATATATATATATATATATATATATATATAT
>JAPDSC010058753.1:573617-584265 GCA_026290005.1 Latrodectus geometricus
ATACACAATATTTTCTTTTTTGCAAAGTAAAAAAATTAATTTATTTAAAATTTAATCAGTAAATTTCATGTCGCGTTATAATTCCTTTTTAATTTTAGTTAAATTTTCTTGTTCTTTAGTATTTCCCTCGCGCACACACACACACACACACACATATATATATATATATATATATATATATATATATATATATATATATACAGAGAATAAATAAACATGGGGTCAGCTCGTGATTTAAGGGTCACAATGAAATCTCACTTCGCTACAGCGATTGGATAATTGGGATATTATTTGGGCGCGATGATGACCTCTCATTTTCGGCGGACTTTTTTATTCCCACCATTAGAGCCCATTAGGGCACGTCAGCCATCTGTATATTTAGACCTTCTTTTTTTTTTAGCCTGATTAGTAAAGAACTGAATAAAAGCAGAAAAAATACAGAAAAGTGAGAACAGGTAACCAAAAGTGTTCGACTTCATTGTTTAGGGCAGTGGAAAATCGTTTCAGTTTCTGTTGAGAGTATATAATGAACAGTTATTATGTGTAGAGAATACTATCTTTTCTTGTGCTCTCTTGTTATTATGGAAATTCTAGATTTTATCGTGGAAAATTGTGGGCAGACGATTTTTCACACCCATATTTTGTTACAGTAGAACTTTTTGGGAAACTATTTATTTTAATAAAGGATTGAATGAAAAATATGAAAAAAATATAAGTATGAATAAAGAAATTTTTATTAGGAAGATTTTTTTAACTAGGTATATTTATAAGAATATAAAACATATATCAATCTTACATCTACTTTTTATTATGTGTTATAATTATCAGCAAAATAATGCTTATCATACGCAAAAATATTAACAAAAAACAAAGAGAAATTAAAGCATGAGATATATTATCCTTATTGTTCATGAGAAATTAAATATGTAAGCCTATTTCTTATCTCAAGTTAAAATGCTTCATATGAATATAGTATTCTAAGTATATCATTCCTAGATTAAGCCATTAAATTTATTTAATTCAATTTTGTGATGAAAATAATTACCAAAATTTTAGATGATTCTTAAACATCAGAAATTGAACTTCCTAGAAATTTCAAATTATAAATTTCTGTGAAATTCAATTACATTTTTTTATTTCAAATTAAATAAACATGAACAGTTTTGTTTTTTAATAAAACTGAAATATCTTGCTTGAAATGGCTTTTTTTTAAAGTTACATTTTGAAAGATATATATAATAATAAAAACCAAAAATGTTAGTACTTACACATATTTCAAATTATTAACTTGACTAAATTATTCATAGAATAAAGACTAGTACAATTATTTAATAATATAATTCACCATTTTTTTAAGCAAAAAAATAATTATTGGCATCATATACATATTAAACTACATTTTAATATGCACGCCATTTAACTAAAGTATTGCTATAATAAAATTTAAGTATAAGCATATTTTTGCTCTTTATTTATTTTTTTTTTTGTTTCAATACCTACATGAAATCTAATTTTTATTCTATATATTTATTTCATTATATAATTAAGTATATTAATTCTTTATATATATATATATATTGATGCTAATCCTTTGCCAGTTAACAAGTACTTCAACCAAAACGTAATTTAACGATCTGCAATCGGATTAAAATTTCGTTTCTTGCTTGAATAGAATCAGTTAAAAGCAGAGAAACTGATAACTAACATTGCCAATCGTCGCATTAGGGGGCGGATTATGTGACCATCAAATTTTCCGCAACTGAGGGTACACAATAACAGACACGAAACTTCCCTAAATCCGTATAGCACACGGAGAGAAAGGCAGCTTTTATACTTTTCCGGGAAGCTTTTTCGTTATTTCCCTCTCCCCCACCAAAGATTTTTGACACTGCAGGGGGAAAAATCGAAAGGAAAAGTGGAAGAAGAAACGCGCATGATAACCGAGGCTACCAAATACGTGATATGCTTACCGGCAACTTCGTCTGGGATTTTGCTTTCTCCTATTCTTGCCTAAGAGTGGATATTTAATTTTTAAGAAGATGAACGGGATAGAGGTTAAATATTCATCAGTGTGAAAAAGTGCTTTTCAAGGATTCAAATTTATCTTCACTAAGATCTGAGTTTTATACAGCATTTGTTTAAGACGACACATAAAGAAACAATTACAGAATTCGTAAAAAAATTTAAGTCCCCACTGAATTGATTAAATTCAAATTTTTAATTGAGTAATTACATGAAAAGACATCCAATTTAAAACCATTATTAGTTAGTTGTTTTTAAATTATCTTTTTAAAATTTTAAATAACTATTGAATTTTATTTACCTGTGATTGAATTTATAATAGTTTTAAAGAAAATTATTTTCATTTTACATATGTGTATTAAAAAAAATTTTTTTTTGAAGCTTTCCAGAAAATGAACATTTGGGTATTGCATTGGTTTCTAAAGGAATATTAAATGCAAAATATCAATTTTAATGTTACACAGAAATGAATACATTGACCTTGGTTTTTAAAAGTTGAAACTTTAAAATAATGTCAATATTTGCCACACCAAGAAGACGACTTGCTACTCAAGTGAAAGAAATTTATATGACAAGTAGAGGTTTTGAGATATGCAATCATCGGTCAAAATGTTTAGATTATCAGCAGATTATGAAATAGAAGACAGTCATAAGAAACTCTATGCTAAATCTCAGCTGCCGAGAAGAAAGACATGTTAATGTTTTTTGCGATTTTTATATAAACATTTAAAGAACCCTAAAAAAAGAAATGGTATTGTTTGCAAGGCAAGAATTATCTACACAAAAAGTTAGTTCAACTACGTTCGCAAAAGTATGGACTGCCATTTTAGGAAGATGACTTCAGCTACCTTTGATGCAACTTCCTGATCAGAATTGCCTTCAAATGTAATAAAAACGCTTAATCTAGTTGGAGGTTTCAGAAGAATTTCTTTTTGCTAATACCATCATGATGGTCAGTCAGTTCCATGTTTGGTATCATCATGGAGATCACACATTACTACCATGTATTCGACATCGTCATATTAATTCATCACCATATCAGTTAAGAATATGTCATGGTTTAATGTGCCACGTTGGATGAATATTTTGTTCATCTCTTGCTTACATTCTCATGGCACTTTGAACAATGACTACTATGTTTCTGTTGTTTAAAAGCCATGAGTTTATTTTGGCCCTCTCAAATGCTAATTTTCAATAGGATTGTGTACGAACGCATGCTGCTTTAATATTACGAATCCTTCTTGATACAGAAAATGTGTAGCTGACGTTCTGCCATCACATTAATCAGATCTCCCACCAATTGAAAACATCTAATAATTGTTTCCGAAAAACTTGCACGTCACCATATATGTATTATTATGTCGATAAACTGGGGTATTATGCTGGGACGCTATGAGCAATTGCACCTGTACTTGCCATTCAATCTCTGTTTGAGAAGTCCAGACATACGAGTATAAATGCTGCAATTACACCCTGACGTTCATTCAACTATTTGTCTTATTCTTAAGAAATCATTGAAAATACTGCAGAAAAAGAAAACATGTGCACCAATTTTCACTTTGTTAAAAAATAATAATAATCTAACATTACTAAAATGTCCTTATAAACAAACTAAATATTAAATATCAAATTGTATTCTTTATCAAACATAATGTGTTATTATTGAATTATTACCAAAAGCAAAATACTTCTGTATTTCTTTCATAGCGAAAAAATGTATAAACTCATAGACACAAACAAACTATAGCTTTCAAATTACTTTGTTTATATAAAGTTTACCAATTACGTTTTATCACAGGATAATTTTAGTAAATCTTACGGACTAAATTTTTACTGATTTATTATTCATATGTTTCACTTTTATTTTATTCTATTCCAAAATAAATATTCATAGAACGAAAACTTCTCTGAATAATAGTAATTGTAATTTAAATAAGTGCTTTTACGTTTTATTAAATTATTTTTTTTTGTAACCAATTTCAGAGTAAAAAGGAAAATTTATGGTTTCTTTTCATTTATTTAATTTAATACTTTTTTGGAACAAGTATGTGCTGTAAAAAATAATTTATTACAAAATATATTAAAAAGATTGAATCATTTAGAGTAAAGAAATTTTTTTTTCAGGTTTTGATGAATTAATGAAATATTTACATGTGAACTTTTACTTATGCTGAAATATTCTTCTTTCTAATCTAAGCCAAATGAAAATTATAACAACAATACATTATATTTCAAATTGTAAGTACAATTTTTCAATAAATTATTGAACACAAAAAAATTCTCAAAAATATATTTCAGTTCATATAATTATTGAATATTTATTGATAGTGAAAAGTATTTTATAAACGCATGCAAAATATTGTTATCTTATATAGATTTAAAGAAATGTTTTATTAACTTTTCAGAATCCAACATTTTGTGTTCTTCGAGCAATAGCAAAGATTTTTCATTATTTATTGCTACGAGCATTTGCAATTTTCAAAGACCATTTAATATAATATTATTTCAGACAGTCAAACAGAATATTTCATCAGTTCTATTTTAAAATTTTATCAAATAGATTGTCATCTACACTTTTAATTCAAGGGATTCCTATAAAATGTAACTCACACACACAAACTGAAACCACAATTAGTCATAAAATATCACTCCAGATTATCTATCCCTACATTATATTTAGTCAATTCACTTCTTATGCTCTTATGTGTCCATTTTATTTTCAGAAATACATAGAAAACCTTTGAATATAAAAACAAAAAATCGCAAATATAATGGCATAATTTTTCAAGATAGTTTCATTTTATGGCCAAATTTATATAGTTTAATGGGGATTATTATTTAAATACCATAGGACATGAATTATGTTTTAAAATAAAATTTTCTGTTAAATAAAATAGATTTCCTTTTCTTTTAAAAACGACTTAAAATTGTATAAATATAGCAAAGTCAAAAATAGTCTTTATCCACTTCCATAGTCTTCATATCACTAGGCTTTCGTTCTGACTTTGAATTATTATTCCTTTCAGATAAACTCATTAAAATAATGTTGCTGATCCATGATTTATAATTTCACAAGAGTATCTAAAGTCATTCAATATATCTTTTTTGTTCCACAGCTATTAAGTTGCTCAAAGGAGAAATTTCGATTGTTTTTTTTATACAATTTTCAAATGCATGTGTGTATGCATGAAAAAACTGTGACTTCGATGTATGTTATGATCTTTTAACACATTTTTAATGAAGAACAATAAATATGTCCAAATAAAGCTATTCGAATATTTCTTACAAAAATATAATTAAATATTTATGTCCTATAATTCTGTATGTAAGTAAACTAAAATTTGTGAATTTAGAAAATTAAGACAAAAAAATATAAAACTTAATATTTCATTGATAAAAGAGAATAAAAAATCAAAGCCACTACTATTTTTTATCGATAGGAAATTGAAGTGATTTTTTTTTTTGGCAACAATAATTTTAATTTTAAATCAACATTATTGTTTCTCTTTCAGATAATTTTTAATGCATGTTTGTCAGATATGGTTTTCAGGAAAAGAATATGGTTTCAAATAAAAGTTTTATAAATTATTATTAAATAATGATCAACGTTTCCGTGGTTCAGCTCAAATTTTGACTGACAGTTTATTATTCAGTTCTTAGCAAGACACTGAATTTAGCTAAAATGAATAGATTTATTTGAAAATTTAAAAATGCCAAAATGAATTGTTATTATCAATTGTTTTAGCTAATGGCATAATACTAATTTACGTAAGTATGTCTCACTGTTAACCTGGACGAAAGAGTTATGAAAAATTTGCTTGTGTTCTCTAAAAAATGGTACAATGAAACGAGAGAGAAACGAACTCATAACTTATTCACCATATAACCTTGGTAATCCTTCACAATTATTTTCAGGGTCATGCTTCGAGCAAATGTCGCAAGACACCTTTCACTTGCACCATGACTTTAAAATTTAGATGCTTTATTGAGTAACTTATCCATGACATTTTATCGGGATAATTATTTTTATTTGCTCTTTTGGTAATGTCTTAAATTATTTTACTTCCATTGTTATACTCTACGTTAAACTTGAAATCACTACCCAATGAGAAACAAGGGAATCTGACGTCATTCCTCGGCGGCTATTGGTGGATCTACTTGAGAAATTGAAAGAGCGCAATTATTAATATTCGTTCGAAAGGCTTCCGTTTTGTCGGTTTTGTCATTGTTTCTTCAGCAGTTTTCACTTATTAGAAGGAAAAAAAAGTTCGGGGGATGTTTCACTGCCCTCGGGTAGTTCTCATTAAAAAGAAAATGGATTTTTTCTTTTTCAAATAAGCTGAGAAATATATATATATATATATATATCTGTTCGAAAAATATATTCTTTTGTTCGCGGATGTCGGTTCTCTAACAACCAGATATGAGACGGATTAGCGAACAATTGGCAATTAGTCGAGCGGTGGTTTTGAAAACATTCTTTTGAACCATGTTTTTATTTTTTTTTTCTCCTAAAATATTTTTCGCTCTGATCGATATTTTTCATTGTAAATTGTTGTTCTGGTTGAAAAACTACTTTTATAATTGAAAATACTCTAGGCATTACATCTGAAGCGAATTCTTTTATATGAAAGAAAGAAAATCCATTAAGGTGTCTGTTCATTCCTTTAAATGAGAAATCCTTTGTTTTGAAGAATTATATCTGAGTCGTATAAATGAGGTAGAATTTTAAGCGCCACGTATCTTACAAAAACTGAAACTGCATCTTATACTTAAGTTGCATTTAAAGTTCCCGTATAATGGTAATGTTAATGGGAAAATTCCATAAAGAAAACAAATAATAACATTTGATAAATTATTGCTAGCTGAAAAAAATTGAAAAATCATCTTTACTGTCACCTAAAATAAATAAATATACTATTTATAATATTTAATTTAATATTGCTGAATTTTAATAAGTTTTCTTAACTATATTTATCTCAAAATGTAAATTATATTTCTATAAATATAATATCAATAGTATCATTACAATGAAAACATAATTTGAAAAATATTTTTGGTTGAGATTAAATATATATTAGGAAAATTATTTTTGAAAACATGCAACATGTATATGTATAAATTATTCCTACTTATATTTATTGAACAAATATCCAGCAAATAATTACTTAATTAACAACGAAAGTGAAAGCTAATCCTGACTCAGCGATGAATCTCATTTCTGATTTTCAAACTTCTTCCCAATCAGACGAGAAATATTGAATCCTGTTTAAGTAACGAGCATAAACATCCTAATACGACGCTTGACGTATTTACCTATGATGGCCAACATAAATTTCATTTGTTCGTTATTCATTAGTATTTAAAAAATATTTTTATTACATCTTAATAAGTGTTAAACTAGCAATATAGAATGGTGTTTATTAAAATTAGTAAATATATTTCCTAGCGAGCATACTAATAATAATAATTTTTTTAATCTATAAGAACATCTGAAGAACATCTTGAGAATAATTATCACATAAAACATAGCAAAGTGTATGACTTAACCCTAAATGTGAACATAATTTTAAGAACATATAAGAAAACAGTGTTTTCCGCCAATTGCAATGAACTAAACTTGTTCCCATCATCAAGTGCTTATCTATAAATTTCAGTATGAAAAATTTTGATTCCTATAAAGTTTAGTGATACGAATACCATATATATTTCAAAACAATAAAATCATATGGATCTTAAATGTATTCTTCTGTGACATAATTAAATTAATTATTAGATATAATAATAAAAATCTTAAAAATTACTACCACAAATTAAATTTTAAAATTTTTTAAACATTTACATTCTTTACCTTAATTAATATTCATGATTTCATGTTTTTAATTAGTAAAATTCATTGATTTGAAAATTTAATTTTTTCGCAAATGAAAAAATTGATTAAAAATAGCTCATATTTTTTAATTTATAAAACGAAGTAAGGATAATATTTCTTAGAGATACGGTAAAAAGCAATTTTTTATTAAAACATATTTTACAAATCAATTAATTAAAAGTAGAAACTGAAATTTGAATTTATGATTTAGCCTGAATTCTTATACTTGTCTCTCGTCAGCCTTATTGATTTATAATATAAAAATCAATAAAGCTTTATATCTAAATTATAAAAAAAGAACTATCTCATATGGTTTTACTGTCTTAAACAAAATTAATAATTTCCTTATAACTAATTATTTCATCTAATATATAATCATGTAAACTAAATACAATCTATGTCAGTATATTTTCAGTTTATATTCACTACAAATAAATATTATTAAAAACTGTTCACACTTTTTAAATCAACTGGTATTATGATATTAATACTAACAAATATTATTTATCATAGTTTAATATTTTAAGCTCTAAAGTTTGTAAATATGCAATGAATTTTCCTGACAAGCTAATAATATTAATTGATTTATTCATTTGATATTAAATGAGCATCACTACAAAAATTGTTTTGTTACAATTAATGCATCATAAAAATGTATTCACAGTTTTTATATACTGTATTTCTGGGGTGTAACTTTAAAATATAATTTTTAATTTACTTTGAGATTAAAAATTATAAAGATATAAATGAATTAAAACTTTTAAGCACATTTATCATTCTTATATATTTTAAATATTATTAGCAGATTAGGAAATAATAAATTCATTCAGAAAGTCCTCGTTTTTAATACTAATTTTAATTTTAAATTTTTCTTAAAAAAAAGAGGACAAATTTTTAATTAATTTTGAATAAAGAAACTGTCGATTAACAACTGAATGCCAATTAACGTCAAGCAATCATGATCCAATAAATACGAATATTTATTCACTTCTTCATTAGTATGTTCAAACTAAATTTTTTCATATCATAAGTTAATAAACATAAGCCTCTCTCAATTCAAATATAAAGTCCGCCGTAGTAAAAGTAAGCGAATACTAAGGTTTAAACTAAAAGTGATGTCCGGTGATGGGACAGAAAACTTGATTTCAATAATTGAGAATTATTCTGAAATGTTTTCCGCAACCAATTGAATTCAGTTTATGTGTGAAACAAAATATACTAATTCTAATTTTAAATTTTTTAAAAATTTAGCTTACACTGACTTTTGAGCTATAGCTAAAAAAATTCATCACATTTTTTTTTATTTCTAGTGATAAAACTATGTATGAAATAAACTAATTAATGAATAAAAAAAATTGTTTGCAAATGAATAAAAATAATAAAAAAATTCGAATTTAAAAATCAAAATTTTTGTGTATTTATTAACTTTTTTGTATGAACATTTATGAACTCTTTTAGAGAATCTTGAAAAAAGAATTCACAATTTTATTTTCGGATTTTAAATGTTTCTTTAGATTAGATTTTGAGTTTATGGAAAAAATAAGTTAGAAAAGATTTGTATATTTGTGAAAGGAGATCAAAATTTTTAGAGAGTAGCATGTTTGTCTGCTCATCAATAAAATACTATTTTATATTTTATTCGATATAGAATAATTAATTTGTTACTTTAAAACAATTTTGACACTAAAAAATTAAAAAAAAAAAAAAAAAAAAAAAATCAAGAAACTCTTGTTTTAGCTTTGAACTTCATATTAAAACCTAAATTATTAATCAAACTTTAACATAAACATCTTAATTAGAAATGAAAATAATTTTATCAAGTTTTTAAACATTCCACCTATATTTAAAAGATATGAAATCTTCGTTTGTTTGAGCATTAATGAATGCCGATTTAATTTCATATATTCTTTAACGAGTGTATGGTACTACTTTTATAATGAAGAAAATAGTGATACTGCGGCGCCATCTACTAGCGAATATGGAATATAATTTATATATTGCATTTTACATTTTTTTAAACTTTTTCCATACTTATTCAAAAAGTTTTTATTATGAGAACATTAATTAATTTACTTGTATATTAAAAAAATGAGAGAAAAATATCATTTACTAAAAAGAAATCTAATTATATTTTCCATGAATATGTATATCATTTTGAAATGAATAATTTTAAAAATTATAGTAGAAAAATAAGTTAACTGAGTATTGTTTCGAAAATAAGATAATAATGAAACATGTATAAATTTTAAATTAAATTAATTAATGCAACGAAAATTATTTTAATTTGCTTACTTGTGTTGTACAACTAGAAGTTAACAATTTCGAAGACTGTTTTCATTGTATTCATTGTTTTCTTTGTATATTTCATTAAATAGTATTATAAAATTATATTTCTTTTAGAAAATACTTAAAAGCAGCATACATTTGAAAATTAACCTTCAGTAAAAATTATATTTTATGCACTTTAAATTGATACTCGTAATAAATATTTTTACTAATTTTGTTCAGATCTAGACTATGAGTTATGAACGAACTTTAAAACGAGGGGAGTTTTTGCAAAAATTGGGGGCTTGATCTGATTTGCTAATTTTGTGATTTAAAATTTTTTAACTACATTATGTGATTGTTATAAAATTTCTCAATGTGACAAATATATTTCAGAAAGGGATTGTATTTCAGTAAGGGATTAAGAAAGGTAAACTTTAAGTTTATATATATATATATATATATATATATATATATATATATATATAT
>JAPDSC010058753.1:584365-647384 GCA_026290005.1 Latrodectus geometricus
TTTTTTTTTTTTTTTTTTTTTTTTTTTTTTTATCAAATTTGATATTCTTCTCATCGTCGAGGAAAATGTAATTTGTATTAAAATCTGCGATACATTCAAGAATTAGTGATTAATAGTTGTACCATAAACTGTTTTTTAAAATGGAATTTAACATGTGTTTATTATTAAATATTTATTTTCACCGCATATATCAACATTTACGAAAACAATTAGCTTTCTTCAAATATTTTAATTAATTAGTATACAGCCTCACATTTTCATAATCAAGTAAAAAGACAAAAAACGAACTAAATAGAAATATCATTTAAAAAAATTCACTCCAGGCTTTTTCTTAACCATAATAATTTTCGTGTCAATTAAAATTATTGATGAATCATACAATTTCTTGTATGTAAAAAATAAACAAACAATATTGTGAATAAAAAATTCTGAAGTTTTTAACGTGATTATAACTTTGTTTCTTAGTTACAATTGAATTGATTTACAATTTTGCTATTAAGATAAATTTCAGTGCTATAAAAATACCTCAAAACACAAAGTTACAAATTTATAACAGGAATTTTTCTTATTTGAAAATAAGGAAAATATATTACATGTAAAGGTAATCAATGGAATAAGATTTGTGTTGATATTATTTTATTACGATGCATTTTATAGACTTAAAACTGCTGTATTTACATTAAAAATTAATATTTATAAACTCACATGACAACACTCTTTACTTTAAGTACCCATACTTTTTAATAATTTTTAAATTGTCTCTTTATTACGCGTGTCACACATACTTGAATTGATTGATTAGAAGTATACAAATTTTGAATATCATAATGAATGTCTCTTTAATATTATTATGCATTACCTTGAACTTGATTGAAATAGTAGTTTTTTGACTATGGCCTCTTTGGTGCTCTGACAAATACTTAGTTTACTTTTAAAAACATTGATAAAGTAACTGAGAAAACTTGAAAGTGATTGATATGCTACTTGTCCAAATTTATGTTTGCTGTTGTAAAATATCTGTAATTCATGTCAATATGGAAAACAAAGTGTGATTCATAAAATATGCCTTATAATTTTTTGGCATTTTAATATATTATTTAGGGTATCTGTGTATTACATTTGATATTGTTAAGAAGATTCTGAATTTGAAATTTATCTCTTGGTTGACTGTTGAAACAGAAATTTTATACTGATTATACTTTTGATTTCTATTACACTATGATTGTGAAAGCTTTGATGTGTTAAATATTCCGCCTAATTTCATTGAAACCATGTGCTGCTATAAGTTTACTTAAATGTATTTTTAATGTTTACAAGGATAATATAGGCAATGAATGCTGTTGATGTGTTCGTTTCAATGGAAATAAATTTAATATTTTTAGAAATTATTTTAACCATTTTACATGTTTTGATTAAAAATTTAATACATATAGAAATTATTGCAAAATAAATATTTTGTATTTTCCTTATTTCTTTTTTTCTATCTTTATGAATAAAAACATAAGATATTTTAAATAATATTTTTATAAGTATTCATTTTCTTTTTAAAAAGTGCTTTCGCTGAGATAAATTGAGAAAAGTACTATAACGTTATTTTGATTTATTTACTTTGAATAAATAGCTCTTGTTTTAAGTAAGGTAATAACAATAAATGATATAAATTCAATAATTAATTTCAATTTCTTTTTCAAATGAAGATACTTAATAGATGTTGTGAATAACATAACACAGAGTGACCTGGTTAAAATTTCAGTATATTTTATTTTTTCAACGTGACTCTTATCCAAAAATTTAATATCCTTAAGTTCTCCGTTTAAATTTTTAAAATGTTATATGCTCTGAAAATTAACAAAACTGATTTGACTCGGGGTAAAAACTTGAACCTTTTTGATTTTTTAAAATGCAGAAAGTCTTATTTCTCCATTATGTTGACGATTTGATGTATTGAATTACTATTTACTAAATTCCTTCTACAGCATCTGTTACTGAGAGCACTAGATATTCTCAATTCAAAATTACAATCGGTTGAGCCGAATACCTTTTCCAAAATGGGCGAAAAAATGACACAGCAATATTCTTATCAAAAAAGAAGTGAAGAAATGTAACGAAAAATTGCTATGGAATTGTATGAAAAAAATACGAGTTTGAGAGTGAAAAAAATGCATTAAAACGAGAAAATGGCAAAGAAAAGAAACAAATTTTACTCTTCTTTCCCTTCTAGTACATTTTTTTCTATCTTTTTTTGCTGAAAAAATAAAAAAAAAGAAGCACATTACGAATTTCGAACGAACCTTAACTGCAACCTTAACTGGAAGAAATGTGGAAAGATGATTCTGAGACCCCACTGGGGACTTTGCCAAAGAGACACGGAGAAGGATGCGCAGAAGTGGGATGGGGGTCTCAGCACGCGACGTCGAAAATTTTCAATTAGATAGAGTCGTCTAGAGCTTTTCGTGATTCATCCCGAAATATGGAAATTTTTCGGGAACCTTGGGAGTTTCGGGAAGAGGGGGAAGGGGGATCGTCTGCATCTTGCTCTTTGTTCCCACCTCATCTCCAACCAACGGGAATGGAAGAAGAGATGATAAGGTGGTGGAAAGGTGCGAAAAATCCCCTACAGACGACACGTAGTAAATTTTACGGAGAAAGGGCAGTTCGATGATGAGAGACTCCTGCTGCAAGAAGATTGCAATATTTCAGACGAACTACTTTCAGGCAGAAAAGAAATCAGTCATGTCCAATGAAAATGCAAATTGACTCTCCCCCTCCTCTACCCTCCAACACTTAAAAATTTTTAGTTTTCTATTGTCACAGGTGAGGGAGAAGGTCTTGAATCGCTTTCTCGTCATCAGGTTTTTATATCTCAGATAGTTGTATAATATGCACGAGTGTGTAGAGGCGACTCTAGCTAAGATTTGAATATTTTGTATATAAAGACAAAGTAGCACTCGCTGAAATTATTAACCTATTTCACAGTGGTTAAGATTTTTGATCAAATAATTGTCAGCTTTAGCACCTTTCTAATACGTCATTGTTTTTGAAAACAATTAATAAATATATACCGCATTTAAAATTTACGATATGCAAGCATAAGTACTCCTGATAAAATTTTTGATCTATTTCTTTTTTGTAGTATCTTTAAATCCTTGATTTTTATTAAGTAAATCATTACTTTTATGGGAGGATATGTTTATTTACATTAATTTATATTTTAACTCGTTTAAACAAAAACTATATAATATAGTTACAACATTACCGTTATTAATTTGAAATGCTTGTGAGTGTTACGTATTTCGAAACTGCTCTTCAAATAAAATTTCGTGTAATTAGATGAGAATGTAGAAATTTATATAGTAGAATTATAAAAATTTTTCATTAAAAAATTAATTTTGTTAAAAAATTTGTTTACAAATCTTTCTTATTAATATTCTAATAAATTTAATATCTTATAAAAAATAATAATTTAAGTTTTTTGAAAGGCTTTTTTATTTTCTTTAATTTGATAAAAACCTATGAGTTATTATTATATGGTCAAAATAGGGTCATTTTATAGATCTTAATTTATATTGCTAATTCATGTAATTCAATTTATTTTACATCAGAGACATGTATTTACATGAAGCAAATAACGTTAAAATAATTTATTTGTCATTATATAAGAAGGCAAATTAATTTTATCGGTATATTATATTGTCTTCTGATGTTATAGACTCTTTTGTCTTATAGTGTGTATGGTTAAAAAGATTTTATCATGCATTATTCACCGAATATGCTCTTCACAGAAAAGAACTCAAAATTCAAAGATAAAGCAGAACATAACAAACTGTCATTCTTCTGCATCATTTCATGATATCTGTGTTCAAGCGAAATATTAATAATTTTGGGACTATCAAAAATGATCCATTCTCTTCATCAATGCAATGCAAGTAAAACTGAATAATTAATCCCATTCTCATGATAAAGAAGTAAACCTCATAATAACAGATTTTTAAATTAGCTTTATATATTAATATATAGTATAATAAAAATAATTACGTATGGATTCAATTTTCCCTATACTATACGAATTTTTATCCCTATTTAAAATTCCAAGTTGTAGTGGTAGTATATGAAAATCTGTTTAAATTGACCTGCAATCGTTTATGTATTAAGAATATTTTTTCCTTAAATACACTTTATCTAAATTCATTAAAATGTTTGTAGTCTATTAGTGCATTATTGCTTTAACTCATTTTTAATAATGTAATCTTCAAAGAGTGAAAATATTTTATTTAATTATTTTCCCTTCTTAGTTTGGTATTTTAGAAATAATTTAGCAAAAATATTTTCAATAACAATAAAATAATAATTCTTTAACTTTTATATTTTATTCAGCAAATAATTTTTTTTTTCCATATTTTGTGAAATTACGTTATGAGTTTAAATATATACTTCCACATTTTTTAAAATCGTATCAAATGCAAATATTAAATTTGATTTTAATATCATGTAAAATTATGCCATGCATTTATATGAACTCAATGATATTTAAACTCTGCGCTGAATTTGATTTCATTTCCAATATATAAAGATTAATGCTGTTTCATAATACTTCAAATCAATTACCACAGTAAAATTTTCCGTATATTATAAAAATATGTATTTACTTAAAGTTTTAAAAACATCTACTTACTTTACTATTATTCATTATATATTCAATTGAAATATCAGGTGATTTTCAATTGAATATATAATGAATTAAATTAAATTTATTTTAAAAAACTTAAAAAAGTAGACGGTATATGGTGATAAAACTATCATACAATATCATAATATGGGGTTAAAAACTTATTTGTGATTGCCCTTTTTATTCAAAGTTAATTTATCACAATGCAACGATGAAATGGAACAAATAGCATTAGATTACTTTGAGTTTTTAATATTAATGATAAATTTAATTTGAGTTCTTATAGACCAATTGGCTCAAAAAATAGTGATTAACTTTAGGTGTCAAAAATTGAAGAAAAATAAAATGGTAATAAAACCATGAAGAAAAAGAAATCCCAAGTAAAGTGCTACGACTTGCTTAAGAAATGGTGGGGAGTCAACCATTTTCTCCTATAAGTGCAAAACATAATGGTTGGAGTGAACTACCAGTGATATAAAAAAATGTGAGGCCAAATATTTTTTCCCTCTTTTGAAATCATCTAAATGTGTAATTAGTCCACAAGTATCTTTGACATTCTTGCAAAGTCAGATGTTATCATAAGAATGAAATAAGTGGCCAGGTTCTTGAAAAATTGAAAGTACTTTTTCTTGCACACCCAAAATAAAAGCTCAATAATGGCTTCATTATTTTTAAATTTTGTGGAAGAACATCATTTTCACTGAACATTTTGATATTCTAGATCTTTCAGTGGTTGAATAATTTATCTATGGAAAAGATATTCATGCATTCTTCATTCAAACTATTGGTTTAACGACATTAAAAATACATCTTCTCTAAAAAGAAAGCTCTAGTAGTAAAAGTTCTCATAAACGTCACATTGTAACTTTTGAAAATGAAAAGGCTGTTGTTGTACATTCCATTTTCCTCATATTCTGCAGATTCAAATAATTAAATTATCTCAGAGACAGAAATGGCTTTTATCTGTCGAAAATATTCCTTGTTCATGTGTTGTCCTCTTCCATTCAAGCAAGGAAATTCAAGACGAGAATTTATTGTCTTAGCATTCTTGTCCTCATTTGAAATTAATTACTGACTGTGTGTAGTTTTGAAAAGATTGCATTATAGGATATTTTGTTATAAGATTTATTAAATTATCCTTTTAACTTCCAGTGTGCAGCTTGTTTCCAAAACACAATGCTTCTTACAATAATCGTAGTCATATCCACAACTTTCATCGAAACAATAACTTCCTTTTGTTATATTTCATGTAAAAGTAATCTGTATGAATTTAGCAATCATCGTTTTAATATTAACTTCAAACATTGGACTAGAACCGTTTCTTATACACTTTAATATCTTGATATTTGTAGATATAAGAATAACAGAAACTGCAATATCCCCTTATTTTTATAACAAGTGCGACGCATGTTTCAACTTTTGTAACTATAGCATCTTAAAATAACTTAACTTATATCTTAAAAAGCAATATTTTTTAATATTTTATAACAAATACTACAACTTCTATCGGTAAGCTTTTTAAGTTCAAATAATGAGGAAGAAACGATGACTTGATGAGAGATATTTACCCCTTTCCCTCTACGGTCACTTTCATTTATTATAGTGGTCACATTTCATTGATTCAATTGGAAGAAACAAGACTAGATTGTCTTAAAATTCAAACTAGTCCCCTTTGCAAGCAGCAACAGTACTAGATTGTAATTAAACTTTGAGTAATGATGATAGCTGTGTTCTTATGTGAAAGCTCGATGTGATGGCGACTAACTCTTCTTCCTTTCTAAGATCAAAGAATCATTCTTACAGTGCTTTATATAATTCAGAATACTATTATAGGATACAATATCAAATCATCTGTTATATTCGTCGATGCCTTTACGAAAATCTAGAGGTAAATTCACGACCTTTTTCAGTGTCTTACACATAATTTCTCAAAGCCACCTTGATTAATAAAATGTAATTTGTTCATATCTTGTACTTGTTCATTAGAACCAATTTAGTGTTACAATATATTATATGTCTGTTTTATATCGCATAGTTGTAATATGCCAGGTTGGATAAGGAATGGTTAGTGCTCTGCCCTCTGTTGAACAACTCGTGCGTTCAATTTCAATCTTTGTCATGAATATTTGCTCTGACTCGGAATCCTCTTTAAGCTTAAGTCCCAGTTGAGTTAGCTGTCATGTGCACAAAATGTCAGTAGAATAATAAAAAAGCAAAATCACGTTATCATGAAATCACACTGGGTAATAAAATCTTCATTGATTAATAATAAATAGTCAATTTACTTTCATTTTATAGGGACACAATTATATATTGTACTAATAAGCATACATTGGTGTAATTATATATAGTTCCATTCGGAGAATTCTTTATTTTCTTATTTCCTTAGAACATAGAATACGTTAAAGAAATCTTATGCAATTTATTCATTTTTTTATGCAGAAATCTCATTGGAATTTTATTAAAATTTTATTTCCTTCAGACTTGCATGTTGTGTATACAATGTTTAATAAAAGATTACGAGCTATATTTATTTATTAAAATGAAATCATGTTTTAAGCATATTATATGCATAGGTTCACTTGTATTATACGCAAACTTATAATACAAGTGAATCTTGTATTATAAATTTTCCATGCTAACTTAGATTTTATTTGGTCTCCTTTTCCATATTTACTTCACAATAACTCACATATTATTGCTGATCCCATCTCGCACACCCAAAATAGTCCTCGGCTCTTTACTGACCATTATGACACGTTTTAATGATCAAACTCATTATCCAATAAGCGTGTGAGGGGTCATTATGATCGATCTGGGACTCATAGGTCACACATGCATTAGTGATGGAGTGACAATAGCTCATGGAAAAGATGAAATTGGTTATCATGATTTAAAGGATAATATATTAACTGTCTGTACAAACTAAAGTTACTTCTAAAATTATTTTATTTTACCAAATACATACAAAGAAAATTGCTTTAGTAAAATACCAATATTTGATACATTTTATTGTCTCATGATCCAAATTAAGTTATTTTTAATTTGCCTTAAAATAACTTAATTTCTCAATGCAAAATTAATTTTGCATTTATGTTTAAGGATTATTAGTCATACTGAATTACTTTAAGATTATTTTTAGTGAACTTAATGCAATAAATTTATAATTAATGTTTATTATTGGATATTTTTATTTATTTTTGTTTGAATTAAGCTTCATTTTAAATATAGAGTGGATTTTAAATCCTCCAAATTTGTATTTAAATTTTAAAAATTCAAATACCATGTGTTTCTCAAATTCTTCGAAACTTTTAGATAAGAATAATAGAAGTATGACAAGAATGAACACTTTATATATTAAAACCATTTGGAATGTAATTTAAAAATTTTAAATATAAAAATAGAATTTAAAAATATTATCTAAAATCTTACAAAAAAATAAAATAGATTACTAATATTATCGAATAACTATTAACTAACTAGATAAACATATTAGTATCAAACTTTAATTTTTTAGTGTATTCAATTTTAATTAAATATTATGTTTTATATTGTTAAAACGAGATCACTTCTTAAAATTCAAGCAATTGAAGAATTGATTTTGAAAATTTTCAAAAAAATAAAAATATGTTCAATGACTTTTAATAAAAAATTGGGCAAACTCACATAAAAACATAATGGCAGTTTAGCCCTATGCGGAAAGATTCTCTAGTACTGATTTATATGAATTTTTGTGATTGATTATTTTAAAGTAATAAAAATTCCATTGCTATCTTAATCAAACATATTAAGTTATATTTGTTTCTAGATATAAGGCAAGCATCTGATTTTACTTTTTATTTAGAAAATAATTGACTGATTTTGCTTTACTAAATAAAAAATAAAATCAGTATAACAGAAAGTAATGAATGATTTGGTGGTGTATGCAAAATTAAAGTCTAGTTAGAAATTTAATAGCTTAAAAACTAGAGCATGCTTTTGGTTCAAATTTAAAAATTTAATAAAATTGAACAAATACATTTCTTGAGTTTACTAATTTAAGAGCGAGTTTCCCATCGTTAATTTATTTGTATTATTAATTAATATGCTGAATTAAAGAGAAAGCATTTTCATAAAATTTGTAAGTGTACGCTTTCAATTATATGTTATAATGTAATGATTTTTTCAAATTTAATAATAACCGAACCTGAATTTTTGTATAAAAATAATTGATTTCAGTTATTTGTGTTGTAAATTTGAGCTTGTTTTAAATGAAAAAGATCACCTTCATAAGTAATCAAATTTTATAATAGTATAATTAAAAATATATTAGAAATTTAAATATTAATTTAATATCATTATATTTTTCCATTTAATAAAAGATTTATATTCGACTACATTAATAATTACTACGTTATTCTATAACACTTATGTCATAAAAACTGCTCAATCGAAAAAGCCTTCCTTTTTTTTTAAAAAAAAAATTGCTATGCATACTGATAAAATGCTATAATTTAAAAAAATTACTAATTTTAATTTTAGAGAAGTGAACATTTGACAAAAGTTTGATTATATAGTGTAATTAAATATAAATATTGTTCAGTATATTTATTGTTTAAAAATACATGAATAAAAAATAAATTTAAACTCAAAATGTTATAGGTAAATATAATTACAGTATAAATTAAAACTAATTTGCATTGATATTTTGTAGAATACTTCATAAAACAAAATATAATAGGAATAAATATAAAATAATACAGTTTTGAAATGTTATTTCATATAACATTTGACATGAAATTGAACTATTTTCTGAATCATGGAACAAGTAAATAAAAAATATGCCAAAAGAAATGAATATCGCCTCATTTCATTACTCAAACTTTTCAAATACATTTCGGTGTGTATCTGATTTAAGTTTAAAGAGCCATCCATCTTCGTTCTGGATTATCTCCACTCTTCTAATGCTAAATTAAAATTATTTGAGTGCTGTCATTTAAAAGAATCCAGTAACGTGATATGACACAAGCGGACATGACGTGTATTCGCTTTATCCCGCTATGTACCATCCGAGCGATTTTGATGGATTTCGCTAATATGGTCTCCAAACAGGCCTCTATCTACAATCTCTTCTGTTCTTGTGGTTTTTCACTTTTTACATCCACTAAAAGATATTTTAATGCACATTATAATGCAGTTTGAATGTAGGGTGGAAAGCAGCCCCTCACTGTGCTGACTTTCTCTTCTGAAAGGAGACTAGGGAGGGGTCTCAGGACTCGTGACATCCGACGGAGGCACATCCCCTAGAGAGGGAGGTAAGGAATTGTTTTAGAACTTATCGGTCGCAATTCATCAAAGGCCCATCTATCATTTCGGTTAAAGGACGGGGAGGGGAAGGACGAGTATTTTCCCTTGTACGAGCTATACTCAAAAAAATGTCCTCATGAGGATTTCAGCTCCACCTACCACACAGACTTTTTCAACACAAGCAGTAAAAAAAAACTTTTCTTCTCTGGATTGCATTTTTTCCCCGTCCTGGTGAAGAGAGTCTATTGGCTTTTTTGATCTTTGGCACAAATGTAATGCTTTTACTGGCGGTTACACTAAAGATATTTTTTATGTTGCAGTTGAGTTTATAGATCTATGTGTCTCTCGCTTTCCTTCTCCTCCTCCAATTTTTTTCTTCGTCCCTAAACTCGAGGAAAAGAATAAGGAGGTGAAAGCCCGTTCACTTGCACACGTTTTTCTGGTTTCAAGAGTGCTTTTGTTCGAGCAAGTATTCTTCACATGAATTTTTCTTTTATTTCCACCCTCGCCAAGAAAACTCTCCGCAAAAGGGTATTTTGCAATGCTGATTCTTAACAACAGTGATCGAACTGATGGCCCACTCTTCAAGTTTTGCAGAAAAAAAAAAAAAGAAACTGAAATCGAGAGAAAAGAAAAGGTACCACAAAAAAAAGAAAAATGTCCGGCTATCCATTGTCTATCCATATATATATATATATATATATATATATATATATATATATATATATACAGCATTCTAATTTTGATCATAGTTGTTTGTGAAAATAAAATAAAAATCCATAGTTATTTTCTTTTTAATGAAGCTTTAATTGGTAAGCCGTTCTCATTGAATATGGGAAAACCATAAATATGTATTTTAGTTTAAGATTACAATTTCCATTGTAGTTATCTGCATACAGTCATTTTAAGGAATATAGTTTATGTTCTACTTTAAATAGTTTATATTTATGTTTTACTTATTTATATTTAAAATAATTACCAAAAAGTTTACATAATCACATCTATTTCTGTTTGTTTTTTAGAATATAATATTTAAGTTACTGATTATGAAAATTTGAATACATTTTCAGTATGTATGTATTCCGCCTATTTTTGTAAATCATATTTATGTGGCAAAAAATAAATAAAAATCGTAAAATTCAATAATTATGCTCCTTATTTGAAAAAGAACTTCATCCATTCTAATTTAAAAACAAGAAAACCTCTAGAAAAAACTAGGTTAAATATTTATCCTATTATTTTATTATATAAATATTTAAATATTTTTCCTAAACATTTATATAATGCACGATATAAAAGCGTTACTCTCATATTTTTTAATTCAGTATTAAATTTCACTGGTATTTTTAGAAATACTTCTGAATATAAAATTAATTATTAAATCAAGAAATTTATTGAGAATGAAATTACTAAAACAAAACAATTCTAATTTTTACCACATTAATGATGTTTATACTGTCTGTGATACAAAATATCACACACTTAAACTTTATTTTAATTTAATATTCTTTTTATAAGACCACACATTTAAAATTTAAATTCATTGGTAGCAAATAATACGTTAATATCTTGAATTTTTCATGCATGATTGTTATATCTAATAAATTAGATTTATAATGATTGAAATATTTTTGTTTTCAATACAATATTTTAGAATATTTTAAAGACGCTTTCTTTGAAAATGTCCATTAGCTGTTAAATGATATGTAATATATGTTCTAGTAGTCCGATATTCAGTTTAATTTTTGATATAATACTCTTAAAATTAAAATTTGAAAAGTTTGTTAAGATTTCATTAAAAGAATGCAATTTTTTCCATAAAATGTTTTGAGACAACAGTATATATATTTTTTATTTTAATATTTCAATGCTACAATTAATCTTCTATAGTTCAAAATGTACCCCATGTTCAAAAGAAAAATTTCATGTGGGTCTCTAACTTATTCTAGGAAATTAAATATTTGTTTGAACATTTTTTCCAAAAATTCTCAAATATAGTTAAATAATACTGGCTCATACAAGAGAAAAAAAGAATTAGAAATAAAATCAATAGTAGCTTAGTCCTCCCTTACAAGACTAAATTAGTTTTCATAATCAAGTTTTCAGTTTTCATCGTACAAGGTATGAACAAATTATATTTTATTAATCTAGACAGCTTTGATGAAAATATGTTAGGATGTCATGAAATAAGGTACATTCTCCAAGTTATGCTCAATGTTAAATAATCAATGCATTATTTTCCTGTAATTACAGGGAATGAATTGAATCAGACAGATTTTTTATTTCATTTGTTTATTTATATTCACATAAAGTTTTTCACAACGGTTATTTAATAAATATTCAAAGCATATTAAATCAGATTTATAAAAAAAATCAGTGTAACACTTACATTTTGTTTCAAAACTTAAATTTTTTGTTCAGGAAATGAAGCACTGTTTTTAAAATATTTTCTGTAATTTAATTAAATTTTTCCTTGATTTTTTTGAGAAATATTTTCTTTTTGTATGTTAAATGAATACGGTCTAAAATATTTCACATTGTATAAAAGTCGTATAAAGTTAATGCCAATCAATGACTTGTGAAAAATAAATAAAATTGCAGTAGTAAATTTAAAAGATAGTGTGATAATTGATGTGTCCATGATTAATTATTATAATCCATAAAATAGGTAATCATTATGACATTTAGATTTAATAAATACAGTATTTTGAACTTTTATGGAACAAATTAAATACTAACTAAGCTATACAGAATGAAATTGATGTCTTCAAACCCAAAGATTTTCTCATTTGTTTATTGAGTAAATTGCTTCTTTATTTTAAAAGAACTGAGAATAATATTGAAAAATTGAAATATTTGTCAGTACATTGAAAAAATTCTTATCAGATAATTTCCGTCACTCATAGGAACTTTATACATTTTTTAAAGATCTATCTCTACAAGTCACATACATTCTTAATTGTTACATAATAATATTTTTCAACACTTACACTCATAAATGAAAAGTTAAAAACATAATTTTTCAAAATATAAACACGTTATTATTTAGATAATTGCAAAACATGTGGTCATTTCAAGCAATTAAATTTCATCAAAAATTTCTTTTGATACCAAATTATAACCAAGAATTATACCATTGATTCCAATTTAATTTCTTTTCTACAAAGAAATATATCAGATATATTTAAATAAAAAAAATCGACAAAAATAGCTTCTCTCTTAGAATGTGAGCAACTGATTGTTTCCAAAGTACTGTAACACACCTTCATAACAAGCTCTTTTAGTGTGCAAACCTAATATTTCATCATTAACAAAAATTAGCTAAGTCTATGGCGGCGGCCCATAATCGTCGACCGCGAAGCGGCGGAACTGTTTTTTTTTTTTTTTTTTTTCATTTTTTGCACCTCGCCGCTCGTATCACACTATTCTTTTCTGCGCGAAGAGGTGAAAAGCTCCCACTCGAGTATCACCTTTCCCTTCCGCGCGCAGGGGCATACACCGGGGCCACCCCGTGACAGCTCATTCATATGCAAATGTGGCAAGCGCAGTTAATGAGTTGTGCAACGATAGTTGAGAGAGGAGGGGGGTTGCTGCCCCCGGGTTTGCGCCCACTAACGCTAATCACGTATCGGGGTGGGTTTAAGTCGGCTCGATCTCAGCTGCAGAGCGGTCCAGGTATAATTTGCATTTCAATGAAACTCTCTGCGGGCCTTAGAAGGGGAGGTGGAAGGAAGAGCAGATCGCGGAAAGGCAAGTCATATTTAGCTATAGATCAAAACTAGCAGAGAGCTGCTCGCACGAGAAGCACTGGATTCAATTTGTAGCCAACAGATTAATGCAACCATCGTACTTCGATCATCTCGCCAGACCTCCTGGGGCACTCTGACTCGTGTCTTTCTGAAATTTGGCTCTGGAAAATGTGTTACGCAACTTTGAAATCTCAAACCACCGCCTAAGGATCAAAGCACTTGTGAAGTGAACTCTGACTACCAGTGAAATTTTCTCATTTCCTCAAACTTCAAAACATATAGTGTGGAATAAAATCAATATGTCTAAAGTTTGCCGTGATCTGTAAGCCCCAATAATGATATTAGTTCATACTATTGACCCATTGGCGAAAGTATTGCAATATAATTGCCCCCGTCTCTAATATTTTCTTGTTGAAAATTAAAAGCTCCTCTCTAAAACATTATCGTATTACTTGTGTTATTAAAATTTGTTGAAAGTAAAGAACAACCGATTTATATCGCGATTCAATTCATAATTATTCTTTGATGAAGCTATTAACTTAGCATTAACAGATTATATATAATAAGATAGAAATTTTCAAAAAGATTTTATACTTATTTTATTATATTTTAAGGATATTTAATTATAAATTAAAAACACTCTATGACAGAAGTACAATCATAAATTATTAAATTAATATATCTCATAGTAAATATGGAAAGAGATTACATTTTAATACGTGTGTGTACGCACTGGCATTCTTTCCTGTACCTAGTCCAGAGTTGAGCTCTACTGAAGCTGCAGTATGATAATCTTCATAACTTAAAAGCAGAGATCAAGCAGATGAACTCCCAACTTGACCTGTCACCCTAAAAGGTATTTTTTTCACTTGAAGAACACTGCGACCACGACTTATTTAACACTCCCCAGCTGCATATAGTGAACATGACGGGCCTTTGGATCCAAGGTGATTCGGACTCATTATCTTCAGGTAATAAGAAAGGCATGCTAATCAACCACCGAAGCCACATCTTAGCACGTCATGAAAAGCACATGCCATTAAAATTAGTTGTACATTCAAAGTGCTCATGCAAAGTCAAGCCTAAGTGAGCTGCATACAAATTAAATATATTTGGTAACGGAAAAATCAAATTGTACTATGTATCACCTATGTAAATTATACTGTCTAACTCTCTATCGTGTTTTTCTATATGTACAAAAGTAAAATTTCCGAAAGTGATGTATGCAAAAGCAACCTAAGAGTTAAAAACGACTAAGAGCTATTTTTTAAGACCAGATAATAGCATTGATGTAAAAAAGTAAATATAACTCATCATATAGACGAAGATTACTCAGACAAATTTTTCAATCTTTTCATAAGCAGCGTGAAACTCAAATTATAAGTGTATTTCTGTCAACCTTTTTAATGACGGAGAATGTCGTATTCACTCAAATTCATAACGAGAGTTATTTGCAATTGTTAGATTTATAATTACAACTGTCATATGCTGCATTTTCGATGCAAAGAGTAAAGAGGAACACCAAATTACCTAGTTAACATTGCGGAACAAAGTGCAGCCATGAATCTATATTCAGTCAATTCTCAAAAACCAACTATCATATGAGTAAAATATTTCATCATAGCAATTGGTTTCATCATTTAAGAGAAGCAATATTTCAACAGGCACAATTAGTATTCAATTGTGAGATAGAGTTCAAAATTGCACTTGAAAAATATGCTTCAAATAATACATGTCCTCAAACATAATATTTTAGGTGATTCTATTGCATCAACTTCACACTTTCAATTTGGATAATTCTCACACATTAACGGCTCTTTTTATCACAATATCCTTAAGCATATAAGAATTGCCTCGAACTAGAATAATAACCTTATGTCTCTTTTGCTGCAAATGCTAGAAGTTAATAACAAAACAACAGTGAGTTTAATCAAAACTTAATGCAGAAGCAACACTGATTAGTCAAGATATTAACTAACCAACTACTTTGATCGGCGGCAAACCAGTCACCTACTTAAGACCACCATCCTATAATAGAATTTTTTATGTGTAAAAGTTAAAAGCAAACTGAGACATTATAAAATTTTTTTATGTGTATATGATCCAAACATTGTCAAGCATCAAATTTCATTATTCTGTGATTTAATATTTTTTGTGTTATATGCAATTAAATTTTAATAAGTTCATTATATGTTCATCGGAATTTGGACATTTATTTCACGAAATACATGCATTGCTCTCCTTAAATTTAAAATATCATTATAAATAATTGCTATAATAATATTTATTGGACTGAATATATATAATACAGTGTAGTGGGAGACGAGTGATTTAATATAGCGGGGGCAATTTAACGCATCTCGCCTTTCAATTCTTCATTCCTACAAATTGAATAGATACAATTACAAATACAACTCTTTCATATCTCCGCATACATTCTCTTTATTTATTTATTCTTGGAATTGTAAGTAAGCACTTTATTTTTACAATTTATGAAATCTTGTTCGTTAAATTCTGCCCGTCTTCGAAAACTGCATTTAAATGAAAACCAGAGAAATGGCTAACTCAATAACTGGATAAATAGATACATTGAGTTCAATAAATAGATACATTTTTCTACAAAATTAAAAGTGATTTTTTTTTATCTAAAAAGTACAATCGTCAGTATCTTACTTTTGTGTTAAGTCTCGTTGTTGAATGCCAAAATTTAGTACAGATTTTTTATTTCAGCAATTTTATAAATTTTGTCATAATTAAATAGTTTAAGCCTGTCAAAAAATTTGATAAAATTCTGTAAAATATTGATTCTTAAGTCTTGAAATTTTTTTCCAACTTTTAAAACACCTGTTTCGAAAAGTTTTTTTGAACTCGCGATAAAAAATATCTGCTTCAGTAAAATTTCATGAAACATCATTAAATCTTATAAATGCTTGTACAGTGCAAAATATAAATTTTCAGATATATGTTATTTTCTTTAATAAATTTCTCTTGAAATGATTCATTTTTGTTAGACTAATAGAACGGATTATTTGTAATAATATTACTGCAATCAATAATTAAGAGTTAGAAATTGGGATTTAATAATTTCATATTATAGAACAATATACTCAATCTTAAAATAAGACCATGCATTGAATACGATAGTGCTTCATACCAGAGCTCTAATAAATAGACAATAAAAATATTCAAGTGAAATATTCCAAAAAAATTTTAATGACTATTAATGGAATTTTTATCACTACGTACCAAAAAATGCATTAGTATTCATCAAAATACGTATTTTTAATGAAATTAATGTGCAAAATAATAATTACATTTGTACTCTTAATATTTTTGTAAGTTTATATGATTATCATTACTGTATCTGCTATCAATAAAATTGATAAAATTCGCAGCTATGGACGTCATGATTTGAACCTTAGTTGATGTAATAAACATTGAATGTTGATAAAAGCTACAGATCTACATATTAAGATATTGCCAACATTTTTTCATATAATCCTAGATGGACTATAATACAATGTATTTTGTGAGCATAGGAAAGATTTCTATATGTATTCATAACTTTACTTGCATTTCAGTGCGGATACGAGTAGAAGTTTCACTGAACAAATCGATAGCCACTCTCTTTCCTGTCAAGAATTAGTTTCTTTCAAAGTCTGAAAAACATGTTAGTTTGCCTGGAGGTACACTTCTGCTGAAAACTATGAATAAAATCGCTCTTTTCGGATTATAAAATGGCATCACATTCAATCATAACCTTTATTATGAATGTTCTATTTTTGCTTTGTTCAGGTATACTCTAAGTTAGAACATTTTAGAAAAAAATATGGCCCCCCCCCCTATATATAAAAAAAAATATTCTGAAGAGAAGAACGTGGTCTATGTCCCTGAAACCATACAATACTTATATTCTGTTAAATCACTATAACTTGAAAATTAAAGAAACTGTAAATTAGTAAACAAAATTAATTCATTTGTACATAATCTACATTTTAAGAATGTTAGTAAAAATGTTGTGACATGATTATATAGCACAAAATTAAATATAATAAAGGGATTTTTTAACTTTCGATAGACTGTATGCTTATTTATTACATTTTTAATCTTTATGTAATAGGAATAAAGAAAAAATAATATAGATGAGACAAATTGCACATATAAATTAAGATTTATGAGATAAATAAATAAAAACAAAAATATTCCGTCAAAACTAACAATTAAAAATTTGTAGGAAAATCCTTAATTTTATAGAATAGGTATCATAGAGATTAGTATGTTAGGCATTTAAACATTTTAATAAAGTATAAATTATGAATTTATCAAGATATTACTGAAGGCACGATGGCTTATAAATATTAAAATATTCGCAATGAACATTGTCTCTTTAGTGGTAGAATGTATTACGGAAGAGGGTACGGGTTTTTATGTCAACCTCTCTTTTCAGTGGATCCTATTTAAAATTATGTAGCCAAAGTTTGTATTTTTATCTTCGGTTGTTGGAAAGAGTCAGTTGGAAATGTACCGCAATTACCTCTTTAAGCGACTTCAAAAATTAAAGAAAAAGATCGTTAACAATAAAATATAACTTTTCACTTACAAACTAATACAGTAAATATAGTTTCCGATTTTCTTTTAAAGTCAACAGTTAAATAGGACTTTAAACTCTTAACAGCATCTATACTTATGACACACACAATTAAAATAATATTTATGAAAATCAAATTTGTTACTGCTGTAGAGAACAGTTACCTTTTGGTGGAATAAAACAAAGCTTTTATCTGATAGAGAATTTTTTGTCCTTATATTCTTAATGAACAGACAAAAAAAAGTATGCTGATAAAATTCTTATATGTAATTTTCACGTAAGTGAGAATGCATTTGTATTAGTTTTATGCAAAATGTTTTACTTCATTTTACAGGATATGCATACATTTTCATTTTCTTGTACTCTTTCGTAACTGATGACATGCAAACAATATATTGGTTTATGTCTTTAAAATTTTAGTAAATGATCAAGTATGAGTCAGTAACGTAAACACTTTATTAATCATTTATTTAAAAAAATGTGTATTTGTTTTAAAATTTCCCTTTGTACAAACTAATTTAAATTTATTTATATGTACTGATTGTATTGTATTCTAATGTATAGAATAAGGATGGCATAAATATTACTAGTTATTATATTTCTTATATTTATATCACCCTGATTTTCTTAATGAAAGAGTTTCGATTTTTAATTTTCTCCAACTGCCAAAACGGACAGCAATAGATCTAAAATAACTGCCATAAGCTGTTCTCCAACGAAATTTCTCCTCCAAAATAAATTTCCATATTAGAGCCCTTGAAAATTCTTTGATTTATCAATTAAGGATAAATTGTCAGATAATACTGATGGTTGATGGATTTCAACTTTTAACAAGCGTTCTTGCAAATCTCTTTCTGCACGTGGCTTAATATTGCCACGTTTGAAAATGAATTTTGAAATCACACCCTTGACCGATTGCATAACTGATAACAGGATGCACTAGTTGCATCATTGTGTTATATTTTACCTTGAATCATTACATTGAGGGGGATACAAATTCAAAATGATTGAACAAACTATAGTTTAAGAGCAAGCAGAACAATCTGTGTCATTTGTGTTATTTTTTTAATTCCCAACTATCAGAAGCAATTTTTAGTAAAGTCATGGCATTAAGACACATTAAAGCTCTTTTCAGAAAGGTACATCTAAATTAAGCATATAAGACCACTTGAGGTCAGATACGCTTTAAAATTGTAAGATACAACATATTATTATTACCGTACGTATTGCATTCTATTTTAATGTTAAAGGCTACGTAAAGTATTACTACGAGTTTAGATGACGAGTTTCAAACTATCAATTGTTCTTTTGATATTTTAATTGAAAAATTATTGTCAAATTTTCTTTTGGTTATTTAATGAAATTTAGATTAACTTACACATGTTTATAGAAGCAACAAACAATTGAATTATTACTCAAATTTATAAATCCTTTTTGTTGTTGCAATTTAAATACTGATACAATACTGATTTCCTATTTTCCGATAAAGTATCTTGTTTTAAATAAAGCAAATTTCATTCATAAATTTTCTAAAAATCGTACAGCTTCCCAAGAAGCTCAACTTGTATATTGATTTCTACCTCATTAAATTATTTTCGTTTAAAAGTAGTTTTTTGTTATTATGATGAAAATTTACAATAAAATATCAAACATAATCATCATACTTACTATTTTGTATAATTCTGTAATAACATAAAATTATATGCATTGTTGATGAAAATTTTAACATAAAAAAAATGCTGCAATGTATGAAGATGTATGTGCTTTGGATAAAAGTTTTTAAGATAAGAGGCTTATTTCTCTTAAACCTGAATTTTTTTTACTTTCCTTAATATTGTAAAAAGGATTTAGTTTAGATTTTTTCATTTATTTTTATTAATCTACAGCTATACAGATATGTAATTAATGCAATTTAAGCATGTAGAACATTCGTTTTGAAACTCCTTTCAGTGTACTTATGAATTTTATGCATGCCAATGTCACCAAGTTCTTAATAATTAATTAAATTATCAAACTAATAATTTACTATTTTCTATAAAATTCATTAACCCGATAATTCTGTTTCAGTTCCTCATAGTCATGAAAAGATCGGAGGCCGGATTTTCTGATTGAGCACGATAAATTCAAAACTTTAACCTATCAGAATAAAGGAAAATGAACATTAAGTAAGTATATTTAAGATATTAAATGTTTATTAAAAACAATTATTTTTTAACAATTGCTGTAAATTTAACATACAATTCTAAGTAACTTAATTAATTGGTTGTCATTAATTAAAATAATTGTTATTACTAAGCCTAATTAAACAATTATTTAATAAGTGAAATTATGAATATAATAAGGTTTTATTTCCATTTATTTATTTCGATGCTTCATCCATTTATTTCGATGTTCACTAAACTTTCTTTTAAGATATTTAGTACGGAAATGGTATCAGAGAAAAAATTGTTTTTTCAAACATAACAAGGCCTTTCATCTAGCACAGAAATAAAATATCTGAAGAATTTCATGTTGAAATCACATTTTTTGTATGAAAAAGATATTACTTTGAAAATAAGATTTTGCTGAAAACAAATTAATTTTAAAATGATACTGCAAATAAGGGTTTTAAAAGAAAAACTTGACATTTAATGGCTTAAGAACAAGGTGAAATTATTATCTTTTTGTGGAGGCCATTTTGCTGGTAAGTAAAACAGTAAACTAGTCGTTGTGGCCTAGTTGGTTAAGACGTCGTTCTCGTTACCGGAAGATAGTGAGTTCGAATTCCGCTTATTCGAGGATCCGTAGTGTTGACTAATGGCGACTAGAATGCGTAAAATATGTTGTGGTTGCAATGTCTTCCATGTTCCCATTCTAAATTAATATCTCTGGTTGGAGCCCCAGACTATGGGTTTTCTCTGGTTTCAATTTCTAAATTGGAAGACCCAGATGTGCTGCCATCTATGAGCCAAAGTCGTATTTCCACCTTCGAATGGGGGTGCTATGTTTAAAAACGGAAGACGCTCTTTCTTCATTCGCCCAACTCTTGACGGATAGCCTTGGCTTAACCAAGTGTTATAAGTAGCAACAACAAAATCGGGATTGAAGCATTGATCTTGAAATTTTCAAATACAGATGGAACCATTCATGAAGGTGAAACTGTATGTGAATGCATCTTTTTAACACTAAAACTACCGAAAGGGGTCATTTGACCCGTTTACCCATTAATTTTGCCGAATAAAAAAAATCCCCGGTATGTTTAGTGTTAAACAAGTGTATTTTCCTGAATTACTTTGCCAAACCATGACAATTCTATCATAAATCTATTTAAAATTCAATAGTGGTTTTTTTCTTGAAATTTTATTTGACAACTGTAACTACATTATAACTAACCCATTGCACGTTCTTCAAATCTAAAAATTTTATAATTCCTATTTTCATAAAATATATATCAATGAAGGAAATATATTCTTATTTAATTTTAATAAAAACTACATTTAATTAAAATTTTCTTATGTTAAGTATTCTTAATTTTAAAGGAATAAAAATTTTAATCTATTTTGGACCAAACTTTTTAAGTTAGAAGGTAAACTAGAAAAATACTCATAAATTCTGAGTTTCTTTTATTTAAGTAAAAAAAAAAAAGCTTTTGAAACCTTTTTCCCTTATTTGTTTTTCAAGTATCGTTTATTACCAAAACTTTAAAAAAAAAAAACTAGCAAATATAACTATTTATTAAGATTTGATCTATAATAAAATTTAGGGGATCTATAATAAAATTTAATATTAGGGGATCATTGTATACTTTTTTTAAAAAAAACATGAGTACATAAAAATAAAGGTTAAATCTGTGTTAATTATGTTCTATCACAATATTATTATGCTGATTGATGTTTCATCTGAATCTTAAATTTATCTTAACCATTGAATCAAAATAAGGAATAGAAATTATAAAATTGTAAAACCTAATAACTGTTTCAGATTTCAAACCATTTTCATTCAATACATCTTCTTCTTCTAAGGTACTATAGCCTGTTACAGGCCAATGCCGTTCTTAATACTCATTGCCATCTGTTCCTATCCATTGCAAAACTCCTTCAGTTTCCTTTATTCATCAAAAAAAGTCCTTTTCTACAGACTCATACCACCTAATTGGTGGTCTTCCGTTTCCAATCGGATTAATAAAAGCGATCCTTTTTAGTGGATTTGCATTGTCAGATCAAAGCAAATACCTGAGCCATCGTAGTCTATTGCATTTTATAACTTTAACACTATTGAGTTGCTTGTACAATTGATAGATTTCAAAATTAAACAAGGATCTCCAGCTAGAATTCTCTTGGACACCACCAAAAGTTTTTTAAGGTTTTACTTTCAAAGGTTAATCGTTTATTATCATGCAATTTGGCAATTGCCGGGTATTTCCTCCCATAAAGCAAGATTGGTCGAAATAGAATTTTATAGATGATAATTTTTGTTTTTAAACTCATAAATTGATAGTTGATCCACCTCTAAGAAATCTACTTTGGTATTAACTAATAACTTTTTCAAAATGAAGTAATTGTCTGCTGTAAAAGATGTTTGAAAAGATTTAAATATAGATTTAAAAAGCGTTATTCCACTATAGTCGCAATAATCTTGTCTATCACTTTTTTAAAGATGATACAAACAGAGCGTTCATCCCATTCATTGAGCATTTGCATCTGCTCTATTGCCAAACTCTGTAATTAATTGCATGTACTGCCTTAATTAGTTTTGGTTCGTAAACTTTTAAAAGTTCGCCATTAATTCCATCAAACCCAGTCTACCTATTTCGGTTAGTATTTTTAACTGTGATTTTAATCTCGTCCAGAGTTGGGACATCTAACTCTTGAATATTTTCACTAGTGTAGACAGAAAATACAGTTATGTTGTTCCTGTTCAAAAGGATCTTCTTCTTATGATTCAAGAGTTCACATTCATTATTTTTACGTACAAGTACATTTGGTTTGAATTTCTTCTAACTTAATTAATCAGTGGTAATATTTTCTAGGTTCTTTTTAAAACTTTAGATTTTCTATTTCTTAATACTGTTCTTCAAGGAAAAGTCTCTTCTTTTCTTTGAGTAATAACTTTTCCTATTTTCTTAGATCTTCATATTTTTCTTCAGTTTTTCAGGTGCAGTGCTTTTGGATCCTTAATTTGTAGACGTTGTTTTTCATAATTGTAGCCAAAGAGAACAATGCAAATGAAACCAATCCTTCTTCTTATTCTTATTCTTTTCAGGCAAGACTTCATTTGCAATGTCGCTTATTATCTGTGTGTTGGAGTATTTCCCATTCAATTTTATTCTCATGTTCAGAAGGACTGGCCTATAACCTCTAAGTTTACTCTTATAATTGTCAAAATGTCTGGGATTTGAAGTTCAGTAATAGCCAGCTTCTTAAGTGATTTTTCCTTTTTAAGATAAAATTTCTTTAATCGAATCTAACTTTTAATAAAAAATAAAAAAATATTCTCTCCTATAGCATCGAGAATAAAGCAAGTTGCTTCGATGACTCAGATCTATAAGTATAAGTTTTTGCAATGCATAAATATATCCTAATTTTGTATAGCAAACTTATTTTCAGAAAACTTTTTAAGTGTGAGTAAATTATTTAAAAAAACAATTATAAAACTTTTGGAAACTAATGTTATTGTTGAATATTTGTTGAATATTCTCCATTTCTTTAATTATTTTTCATTTTTAGTTAAGCCACTTTTTAGTCTTTCCCTTAGATTAGAAGTAGATTCTGAAATTTCTTTTCCCAATGCTGAACTTATTTATTTATTTATTCTTTGTTTTCTTAAGAAATACTTAAAATATTTTTAAGTAGGATTCATATTAATATGCAATACTATAAAAAATCGTTATCTAAATTTAAAAAGAAACGTTGAATTTTCGTTTCTCTGCACTACGAGTTTGATAAAATACAACACTTAATTAAATAAAGACATAATTTAAACTTGAATTGCTTCAGAAATGTTTATTTACCGAATTTTAAGTCATTATAAAACATAATACTTGGAAATAATTATTTTTACAAATATTGAAAAAAGTTATAAGAAAATCCTTTCAGAATACGTTAACTAATCCTTTTTTTTTTTTTTTTTTTTTTTGAAACAAAAAAACTGTTTCTTAATAATATGGTAACGCTCATCAGAGCGAATGGCCTAGTACAATCCCAGTCAAAGTTTAATAACGAGAGAAGGGTATTGCATCTTTAGCCGGCCTATGGCTGAGTGGTTAGTGTTTTTGATTCCTAGTCTTTTGGTTCCGGGTTCGAATCCCGGTTTAGGCATGGACGTTTCCTTTCTCTTTCTCTCTCTCTCTCTTTCTGTATCTTTGCCTTTCTTCTTCTGAGATGATGGATGGATGTGGCCCACCCTATAAGCGGGCTTGTAGTGAAGTGGACAATGCTACTCGTACCTCAGTGACTTGGTTCCCAGGTACCCACAGGGTAATGCTAAAATGATTAGCAGTTTCCAGCTTTGTTGTGGGCGATGGGTCCAGTCACTGAGTGCCCCGCCATTTGAAAAAATATATATATTGTGTCTACATGTCTGATTTCTATATGTAAATCCGTCGAGTTAGATGTAAGAGAGTTATTCAAGTTGTCTCTCTTGTGACACATGAATACGATCCACTGTGTATAAAACATCCTCCCAGAAAACAATTTATGGTGTAGACATTGAAATGCTTTACGAAACCTTACTCTACTAGACAGTCTACTACACAAAACGAAAGCTTGCTTTACAGGTTATTGTTGAAACAAGCAATAATGCATTTCTTTTTTCCACGATATAAGGATACTTTTTAAAAAACTCATAAATATTTTTCGATTCCTTGGTAAAGAGTTAAATTTTATCTTAATATACTTAATGGTTTAAAATTATTAAAAACCAGTTTCTTTACTCGACAATGAAAAATCAATAGTTTCTTGAAAGAAATCAATAAAAATGGAAATAATAATTACACAATTAAAATTTTTGCTAATGAAATGTTGAATTAGAACTCACTAATTTGTTTCTTTTTCTGAAATAATGTTTGTTTCTTTTTTCTAAAATTTTATTTATAAATCTTTTAATCAATACTATTTATATTGAGAGTGAAAAACTATTAACTTTAATTACCACCAGGTAGTGCAAAAAATAATTATAAATAAAATTTTATTTTTTAATTATGTGACTTTCACATCAATAATCAATAAATCATGTGTTTAGTATTGAAAAAGTGTGAAATAGATTGCTGCCTATCTCGCACAAATGACTTTTTATTACATCGATTTTATCACTCAATGCACCGGTCACTGTCCATAGAGATTTGAAATCACAGGTTATGGTTGTAGAGAAAACGTTAAGCCGCCCTCGAACCCAATAGTCGTTCTCCACGGAGATGCAAAACACATTCCTGGCGAGCTAGTATCCGGCGAGATAACACCCGGGATTCTCCAATTATCCAGGCAACGAGCAGCATCCCGACTCTGTGGAAGGCCAGCAAACAGTGTGAATAATCGCACACACAAAGAGCTGCCTCTCGTTTAACATAACAATGGCGACCAGGAAAGGGGGAAGAGGTGGCGGCCGATGCTTTTATCAAAAGAGATAAGAGATTACGAGGCCAAGGCGTCCATGTCTGCGTAATTGAAAGAGCAGCTAGCAACTCTTCTCGATGAATAAGAGGCACCCGCCGAGGTCTACCTTTAATAAACACGCCTGTGTCTTTTGCTACCTTTCCACCCCCTTGAGTATCACATAAGCCGGTTTTCATATTCACTTCAATGACATCCCACCGCATTGACACCCATAAAAAAACAGAATTATGTTTACTCTCTGCTAGACCTCAAACATTTCCGCCGGAGTGAGGAGGAGAAAAACCTTACAATGACATGAAAAGAAATCAATTTCCGCAATACCTTTGTTTCGATGTCTTGCTCTGTGTTCCTTCGAAATATTAAGTTTTGGAAAAGGGATGTCTCTTTCGGGAGTTGAACATTACGCGCCCGTGCTTCTTCTATTATTTCGGAGAGACGTAAGAACAAAAGACACATTCTCTGCCGCCGAATGGATTGTAATAAAAGAATGAGAGGGAACTTTTCTAGCCTAAATTTTATGCAAAGAATAGATTTTCGTTGGAAGATGTACCACGCGAATCTTAAGAATAAATTAACTTAAAATCGTTGCGGAAGAGGTTCACATCCGCAAAGGATTTATAATGTTATTAAAAACAAATAGCATTGTTTTCAACAGATATGAACGTTTTTTTTTAATCTTCCATTTTTCAAAATAGATGCTTCAGTAACTTTTTCAGTTTATGAAACTTCATGATTATTGTAAGACTTTAATTTTTAAGCGCATTCAAACCTTGTAATAATTTATCCAAGGAATGTGGATTCAAATAATAGAGCAAAATTGATATAAATTTAAAATGATGAGAATGCTTTTGAGGCATATGAATTAGAATGAAAAGATCTTTCTATTTATGACTTATTTGTATTAAAAATATTGACATTTTAATGAAAGCAAAACATGTATTATTCTACCTATAATGTGAATCTTATTTATCTTGTGAATTCTTTTAGGGGTAACTTTGCAATATTTTTTCAAAGTGTATTTAATTAATTATAAATTACATTTAATATATTAAAGAGAAAAGATAGCTTCGAACAACTGCAAATAATTTTAATGTTTAAATCTTAACATTGTAAATGATTCCATATAAGAAAAAAAGTTGTAGTTATATTTTAAGATTTCCTTTTAAGTAATAATTCCGAAGCAACATCAAACCGTATTTAAAAATAGTTTTAAAATTCATTATTATTCAAAATTAAGGATACATTTTAAGCAGAGGATTTTAGTTTACTTTTCTTCTTCAATGTTAGTAAGTATTGCATTTTCTTGTTTCGAATTTAAAGTCTTTTCTTAAGTGTGGAATGTACAAAAGTCCAATTTTTCTAAGAAATTTTATTTAGAAATAGTCTATTTTATTTTGTAATTCGTGCATGGAATTATAAGATATTTGTAAGCATTATTTACAATTTAAAAATTATTTTTCCTAAATTTTAGTATAAAATATTTTATATGTGAAATAAGTGTTACAAATCACTATTTTTGTAATGTGGTTCACTATCAAAGATCATGCTCATTCAATTCATTGTCTCTGGAGGTAACTGAGGTATATCGTATTTTGCGTTTGTTTTCGCCTAAAGATCTGTTCAAGCATTGAATTCTTCTTAAAAGGAAATATTTTGAATATATATCTTTTTTATCACATTAGAATAAGCGCAAGAGATTATTAGGAATAATTATTGGTATGAATACAGCATCACTTTCATTGAGGTACTCGATATATGAGAACATTAACTGATGAAGTATACAATTAATCAAAAGTTCTTCCTATATGATTAACAAATAAAATATCTTATCAACAGTATTAGATTCAAGTTGAAAGAAACACGAGCAAAATATACTAAAACAAATAACATTTTAATCCTTTTCTAATTAATACGTTAAATAATTAGATTCTGTCACATGTAGAGATTATACATTTGAATTTTGCTGAAAGTATTCTCCCTCTTTATTATTTGTTAGAACCTATAACCAATTTTTAATCTCTTAATTTGGAAAAGTAGGTTTTAATAAAGGTTGGTCAAACTTATATTTTACCAAAAATTATTGAATGACATTACACGCATCATATTAAAAATTCTCACAACTTGGACTTGATTTTTTTAAGTAAATTACAATTTCCAAACAATTTTTCAAAGAAAGTTTTATTGGTTACAATCACTTTCTAAGGGCTATCTATATATTTTATTATGGAATGATTAATTTCATCACTCTTTGATCACTTTTTGAGTAGGAAATACAGGTACCTCATGATATTTTTCAGCTTTTTACATACTAAAAGTAAATGACGGAAATTTGAATGGCACAGCTATTAGAAATATTTTTTCTTTTAAACATAAGAGTAAACTCAGAAAATTTAAGAAATATGCAATGTAAAATGTAATGTTCTAAATGCTTTAGTAAGTTAAAGTATATTTTAAGTGTTTTTGCAAAGTATATTTTAAGTATATTTTGCAAAAACACTTAAAATATTTTGTTAAAGTATATTTTAAGTGTTAAAAAAAATTTAATGAGTGTGCCCGCTGCTGTAAGAAATCTTTAAGAAATTAAGATTTGATTTGTTAAAAAATATATTCCATAACAAAATCAGCATATCAAGAAATCTGAGTGATATTCCTTAAATTAGTTAAAGGTTTTTATGTTTTTATCATATTTTGTTTGCAGAAATTAATTTAAATGGAAAGTTTTATGGTAAAAAAAAATATATTTTCTCAAAATGTATTATCTTCCATACTTAAATATCTATTTGAAATATATTTTTTGGATTTTTGTGAATCAGCCTTAAAATCCGTTTCGCTTTTAAATTTGTGTTGTGAATTATGAAGCTTTTCAATTAATTCTTGAATATTATTTGCAGTTTGTACTATTTATGTACAAGGTTAATCATCTGAGTCTATTTAGTAAAACTTTTATTTTGGAGAGATATTTCAATGCGTAAAAGTATTGTAATCTAAAGTTCTTTTTTTTTAATCTAACACTACTCCCGGTCATTTTGCATGGGTTATCATTGAAATAAATTCCCTCTTCTGAGCTCTAGATGAAGTCATTTCTTTTCTTTCAGTATTTCCTTTCTCAGAGCAATAAAAAAATACATTTCCAAGCGTTAATACATAGGTAGGCGAGTATAAAAGAATTCCACCTAACATCAGAGAAACTCGCTATCGCTTTCTCGAAAATGCTGATCGGAGGGAGAAAAAAAGATCCAGAGTAAGAAAAATGACGATCTAAAGACAAAGCAGCATCAGAGTGGGAGCGAAGAAGAGCGAAGAAAACGCTGACAATGCGGGGTGTGACACTTTCCAGATTTGTTGGCATAGCAACAATCACGGAAGAACGGGGGATTTTGTAGGTGGGAGGGAGTTGAATAATGATTTGTTTGCGCTCCCCTGCCCCTCTCGTTATTGTTGGCCTTAATGAGGCAGCTCAAACTCAGGTGTCGAGCACCGTCTCCAACCATTCCACCCCTATAAGTCTTTCCAATAGCTGTTGGGAAAAAGAAGATGCACAGCGAAGAAGGAAAAAGATCCGAAACAAGAGAGTTCAATAATATTCCGAGCCCTCAAGCTGAACCTAGTTATTTCCAATATCTGAATTTTTCAGCTATCCTCAAAAAGAAGGAAATAAGAAGAACTTTTTGGGATATTTTTTTTTACACTTTTTTTTATACATATAAAATTCTTATTCTGAACTGATGGTGACTTGTTTCCTGTAATCAATGTTGCATTTATCGTCAAAGATTTCTCTCTGCCCCGTGCGCATAGTTTTGTTGAATCGTCGTACGGGTCGCTTGTTCTTTTAGAGATTTAAAAAAAAAGGGGATTTTCTTTCGCTTTAAAAACCGTAAGACAAGGGTTTCTTTTAGTTTTTCTTACTAGAGGGGTTGGTGCAATTGTTGTTAACAGTGCCTAAAAGAATAGAAAGTGCAGTGGTGTTTATTTTTATAGATTACTATTTGAAATCTTTAAAACTTTAGGAATTATTTTCTACCTTGAAAGAAGTCTGGTGAATTTTTGATTTATATAACTTCCAAAAGTATATGATAAATCTAATTAAGCTTTAGATAGCTAAAACAAAAGTTTAAATAATACCAAGCAACCAGTTTCTTGCACATTCAGCGTTAGCAAAATTTCTGATTCTTGTTTTACAATATGTTAGGTGTGTAAATACTATTTTCAAATAAAATTTTTATTACATAAATGAAAAAATATGTAAAATAACTGTAGTCTTACAAAAATTTCAGGTAAAATTCGTACTTTTTATTTAAAAATACTAATAAAGTTAATAGGAAATTAAACTAAGATATACTAATTGAGAATATACTATTAAAATAATATATGATAATCATTGTTCTGAGAAAAAGGCCACAAATAAATTATGCATAATAATATATTTCAATGTGATTAGGTTATTTATCTTCCATATTCCCACTAAAATCTGCTTCATTGCATTATTTGTGAAATAATAATAAAGTTTTATCTGAATCTGCTCTCATGTGAATATAAAACAAACATTTATAGAAGATTGTGTCTAGCAAACATCGAGACTTCCTATCACTCTTCAGGGTAGATAAATTTGTTCAGCGTGTTTCTGACATGCTAAATACAGTTTTCCTGTAAAGAAAATTATCCCAAATCACTATCTACGATTTATTTCGAACACAAAAAATTCCCGATAAATTTTTCTACAAATTTATTAATTATTTCAATTATGCAAATGTTATTTCACATTATTCTGACATTACAGTATGTAATTTGAATTCAATTTATTATACTCTAAGTTTATTAGCCTATATTTTGTCGTTTAAGTTAAATTTCTTTGTAATATTCATAATAACTGGAATTAATTTTCTTAAGACTAAAATTTGAGACGAGTGTTTAAATGAAAATATTCACTTTTTTTAAATTGAATAAAAATCAAGTGATAAAGATAAATCATAGATTAAATAAAGATTAAGTCAAGATAATCTAAATAAAGATTAAGTCAAGATTTAGAATTAGTTATGATTACCTTTTAACCACTTTTGTTCATTTTCGTAGACTCACTTTTGTCATTATTTTTAATTATTCATAATTTTTTAACGTGATATATAAAATATTTTACATATACTTTTAATTTTTCCAGATTATTTATTTTAAAAGAAAGAAAATCGCAATTTTAAAGGCAAGGAGTTTAATGAAAAAATTTTTCATAATGAAACATCGAAGATATTGATTATTAGCTTAGATTTTCTTCAATATAAAATGAAAAAACAAATTGAAATTACATAAGTTAGCTATAAAAAAAACTTTCATTTTTATATGTATCTACATTCACTAGGTTTATACTATACATTATTGATACTGTCTAAGCGAAAGACTCTGCTTCATAATTTTGGATTGAGACTACATCTGTACGCATTTCTCTTTCTAAATTTTCACATCACATCAATGTATTTTAAGGAGCGATTGATTCAGAAATTCGCAGCAACAAAATCTTACACAAAAATCTTATTAAAATATCTTAAAAATAGTTAAACAGTCAATTAAATAGGGATGAAAGTTTAAAATATATATAAATATTCTGATTTTAATCATTTACCTTATCATTATAGTTATAGAATATTATATTCATAGAAAAATATAAGTCATAATCTTATTAGTGAAGAAATAAGGCTGAAATTTAACTGATAAAACTGATAAGATATATAAAGTAAGAAGTTAAGGATTTGAACCTATGACTGAATCTAAAAGGAAATATCATTTCAAGATATTTAGAGTCAAATATTTGGAAGTTTGGATAGGAAAATAGGAAGTCATTCTGAAATCACAATAAAAGAGGTGCCGCCCAACCTGTCTAGTGGTTAGCGTACCTGACTACAGACGGGTAGGACAGACGGGTAGGTTCGAATCCTGGAACCCAGGTCCTACCCATCTGGGACCTGAGAATGGATGTACTTTCTCTCTCTCTTTTTCTTTTCTTTGTCCTTTCTTTGTGTGTGAATGGTTGCCTACCCTATAAACGGGTACCTATGGCATGTGTGTACTGAGGAAGTCGGACTCCACACCAAATATGGTTCAGTTGGAAAAGTGGAGCAGCGCACCCCATATTGCCAGCCTGGCTGGCATACAACAACAACAATAAAAGAGGTGAAAACAATATTTAAAATAAATTAAGAATTAAACAATGTGTAAATAAACCATTCGTATAAGAACTGTGCTAAGGTTTATTCGAAAATGATATGGAAACAAAACGATATGGAAATGTCTAAAAATGAAAGCATGGAAACATTTGAATTTAATCCCGAAAATGGCATGGGAAGCTTACAATTTTCAATAGGTAAATTTAAAACAGGGACTTCTGTTTTCAAATTACTCAACATCGAATCTAACGGGATAATATCTACTGTATACATAAATAGAAGATAGCCAAAGACCATTGGTTGCTACATCATTAAGTAGAACCTATAATTGGACAAATACATTCTGGTTAATAGGTCTGGAACTAATAAAGAATGAAAATCCTCAATAACAAAGAAATTAGAAAAACTCTAAGAGAAAGGTATTCATTACTCAAACCAAAGTCATTTTTAAAAAAATGCCATGAATTTTGTTAAGCAGAAATACCATTGATGTCAAAATATATAAAAGAAAAAAATGTGATTAGAGGGTGAGAAGCAGGGAAAAAAATTGATTATGGGCATTTTTAGAAACTTGATTAGAGTTCTGAACACTTGCCTTAGAGGTTATGGAATTTTAACAGCATCGTATAATTGGATCCATAATTTAAGAAAATTACCAAAGATATGTCTTTAAAAAAATAATAAAAAGTTTCAATATCATTTTCTCCTATTCATCTCTAATATTATCTGATAGTAAAAATCCTACAGACACTTTAGTAGTAAAAAAACTACATTATGTTTAGTGGATCGTGTTTAAAAGATCAGTGTGCTTATGGTGTTCGTAAAAGAGGGGATTAACAGATGATCAATATGTCTTCTGTGAGTGTAAACAATAAAAAAAAGAAATGCCATTGGTGAGCTTTAAATTTCTGCAATGATTTGTCAACAAAGTTAAACAAACGTTCAAAATTCTCTAATTTATAAAAAGTATTTTTGGTACTCTGTTAATAATAATAACACAATACTTTTCAGTGCTTATTAATAGAACATTTATTTGTTATAAAAACATTTCTTTGATAAAAGATAATTTTTGCTATCTAAAGCTCTTACAATACGTTTCTTAATCATTAATGAAATATTGAAAAAGGCTTTATTATTGATTGTTCAAATATTCTTTGAATTTCTAATTCAAATAATTATGATACATACTATACTTAAATTCTCCTTTGGAACCAGCGCGTAAGAAATAATGGACAAAAATACGTATCATGCCATTGTTTAATTTTTTAGTTCAAGTTTTATTAAAAGTATTACATAAATAAATAAATTGTCAAAATATATTTTTAATTTCCTTTATAATTTTTTATAACAGCATGAATAAAATATAATTTATATTTTATGAAGCCTTAAATATATTTTTCTTTACATAAAATATTCTTTTCTGTATTTTAAAATTATTTTTTCATTTGAAATAGACTTATAAAAAGTATTTTTCATATGAAATATATATTTTCATACATGATCATTCTCTTTTAAAATGAATTAAGTGCTACTCATTAACTATTTCGATATAACCTTTCCTTTATTACTGTTTCAAATATCAGATCAGATTTTTAAAAAATAAATCTGATTTTTAAAGCTTCTTTGCTTTCTGAGCTATCTGTGTCCATAGAAAATCGCCATTGGGGTGACACGCGAATGGAGGAATCAAGAGTGGGAAAGGGAGGTCGCTAACTCGTAAATTCAACGGGAAAACTTTCTCGGAAAAGAGAGGAGGGCATAGAAGAGACGGAAACTCAGGATAAAAGAAAAGAAATCCACCCCTGTCTTCTCCCCCTCAGCTTCATCCATATGTATAAACTTCACTGCAAATACTCGCACAACATCTGTGGCTGAATTTCAATGATTTTGCGTCGGCAGCTTGGGGCGCAGCTCGCAATTGTGTCCTCAGCTCTTCCCCCGTATCTTTTCCTCCTACAGATATTCGTCCACCACCAATAGCACCATCCTGCGTCCCTTCTTCCTACAAACACTTCGGCCGATCATCCGGTATTACCCCTATTTTTTCCCTTCATATATACACACCCAGTTTCAATACTATTCTTATTGCACAGTTATATTTAAAAAAAATTCAGTAGGGAGACTTCACTTGGATATATGTTCAAAAATCTTTTGTAAGTGCTGCCGGTAATAGTTTATTAAGATCTTCCCTATTTTGACAGGCTTACAATGAAAGTCTCTGACAAATGATTTTTTTATTGAAAAATAAAAGAAAATATATATAAAGATAACCGGAGTGAATGACAATCTTTTCGAAACTTTCCTTACCGCAGTAAAGTGTGACAAATGATTTTCCGTAAAGGGGGAGAGCAGGACTGTTTGAATATGTAATGTCCTCTCTCCAAATGCATCGACTCTCGTGGAAACTTGGTTTTGAGAGATTAGGGTGTTATCCTGTCTAATACGATTCTTGAATCATGAGAAAATGATGAACTCTTTTAAAATAGGGGCATTGTATAGTTTTCGAGTATAATGGATATTTCACAATGTTATGAATAGGGCTTCACCTTGAACACATGTTACTTCGTACACACACTTTATATTTTCTAGTCAGTTTTATATTTTAATTCCGTGAAGAAAAATTGTTTCAACGTAATTTGAGGATGCATTGTTCCAATTTATAATTATTTTCTCTTTACTGAGATTTTGATTGTAATAAATTTTATATTGATAAGTACTTAACTACAATTTAGTTGGATTTTTATTTTGGATATTCATTCATCTAAAGTGTAGTTTTTAGATAAAGAGGTAAAACAAGTGTTTATTGTTTTGTAGTACACTCCTTTCTTCGTTTTTTTCAATATTTAAAAGATTTTTTTTATTTTAAATATTTACACTGTTTTCTACAATCTTTAAATAATTTTGAAGTAAATTTTAAATTCAATTGAAAACTGATAGTGATGATTTTTATGAACTTTAAATCTGAATTTACTTACGTTATAATATTTAATCGATATTTTTTTTATTTTATACAATTTTTCAGTTATTTTCAAATAAAATTTATGGTTTCATTTATTCCTATTCTAAATTAAATAATTTACTTTTATAATGCATACTCACATTTCTCAATGAAGGAAGTCAGTCATAAGCCGAAATTAAAAGATGGAAATATGAAATATTTAAGAAATGCGCGAATATAGTAAAGAATTTAAAGCTATTTTCAAGTTTTAATGTAATTCATTGAATCAATAAATTTAATGAAAATTTTTATTTTAATATTAATAAGTTTAATGAAAATTTTTATTTAAAATGCTTTTTAATCGAAAAAACAACATATGAAACATATGTTTGTATATTTTATGAAAAAAACTTATTTGCAATAGAATTTTTTGATTACGATTTTGTTACTAGTTCAAGAAAATATCAAAGAATCTTACACGTTTGCAACAAGAAGTGTCATTTGAGTTCAAAGAGTTTTGATCACAAATGACTCTTCTTGTTTTCAAATTGTGAGTTTTTAAACTCAAAAGTTGAATTATTTTTAGTGCACATGATTATGGATTATTTTTTAAATTTCCCTTTTGCTTGAGTACAAAAGGTGACAAAAAAATGTGGTTCTTCATATAAGTATGCATTCGACATACTAAGAAAGGTTCCCAAAACGATGAGCCAAATTATCAAAACTGAAAAGTATATAATAAGAAAATAATCGAGATAATTTCTTTCTATAATATTATCTATAATACTATCTATATTTATTTCGAGATAATTTTATTTCTATAATATGGGAAGAATCCCTTCTGAAATAGTTTAGCCATCGCAGTGGTCAATGCAAGATCCCTTACATCTATCATTGAAGATGTAGGAGGAGGAAGAAAGAAAGTGATCATCACTTGATGCCAACTCATGTTTAAGGATTTTCACACCTCCTGTTCAGAAAGATCAAAATACACGAACAGGATAAATAGAAATGGCACCACTAAAATTCTTACCTTTTTCTATTTTCAAAAACATGTGTAAAATTTTGTTTAAAATTTATATTTGTAAAGAAATTATTTCTGGAAAAGCACTGATTTAAAGATTTAATACAATTTCTCAAAGAAAAATGTGAGATAATATTCTATAATATACCAGGTTTATGGTTATTTTTATAAGAAATTTTAAATAATATACTTTGTTATTTTTGTTAATATTAAATCGTAAGGAACAAAACACAAGCTGACTTGTTAAGAAAAACATAAACACAAATGTAATGACTATATCAAAATTATATTTATTGGATAAATATCTCGAATAATTAAAATAGAGGATTAATTAACTTTATTTAGTATTTTAACAAAAAAAGGAAACTCAAAACTTGTGCGCACAGATTTCACCTCAAAACATCAACAGAAAATTTATTTTCCTGCATAGAAACAACTCTAAAAATTTATTAAATTAACAAGAATAGGATAACTTAACATAATTATACATAATTATACGCAATAAATGCATTTATATTTGTAATATTATGTTCTCAATAATTAATCACTTATTTTCAACATCTCTATACTCAAGTTGTGATAAAAGGATATTTTTCATAACAAATAATGAGTTTGATTTGTATCCCTAAGAATTAAATATGGATTATTAACCAATATTCCTTACTTAATATGAAATAACTTTAATAGAAATATTGAGAAGAATCTATAAATGTATTTAAATAGAAATTTGTTTCAATAGTAACTAATTAATTGGTATAAATTAAAATTTAAAAATTTGCATATTTCATTAAATTATGTATCTGAGTATGATTTATTAAATCCTACTCAGATATATATTTTTTGAAATATGCAAATTTTTAAATTTTAATTTAAAAATTTAATTTTTAATTCGATAAACTCATTAACATCTATTTTGATGACTATTTCTAAAAATCTATTTTAGAATAAATAAGAAACCTCAATGTGTTACTTTATCAAACTTTTAACTTTTAATGAAATTTGAACTTATTATTCACTTTACCTAACTTTCAACTCTTTTAAGCATTTTAATTCAAGATTTGTAAATTTGCTTAAAAGTTATATTTTTAATAGGAATAATTTATTTAAGTATCAAAATTTTAACTTTTAACATCAAATAATTGATGGTAAAAGTTAAAATTCTGGAATACATGTGTCTCAGATAGTAAAAATGTATTTCAATTAAAACTGCATTACATTAATTAGATGGATTATATTATAGAAAAGACTTCGTTAAAAAGTAATTTTAATTGTAATATTTTTATTATTATTATTACATTTACTTAAATATAAATAATTTAATTTGATTAAGTAATAAAATGTGTATAAAACAAATATTTGAGAAAATATTAAAACCATTGCAAAAATTGAGAAAATTATTAAAACCATGAAAGATTTGTAGGACAATTTTAAATATTTTAACTGTGTCATAATCATTTAATTTAACAGTTTCGTTTTGAAAGATATGAGACGAGTTATAATATTAAAATATAATATTTCATGATAATAGGTAAATTTGTTAAAGGCTTATAACAAAATATGTTCTGTAATGGAATTGCTCTAACTTGAAAAATAAGCAAATCAAAGTATGAAACGAATCAAAATGCTAATACGATCATTTATGTCAATAGTAAAGATTAAAATGCTAACTGCTTAATGAATGTACTTTGTCTGCAAGTTTGTATTTTAATAGAAATTTCTGTATTCATTGATTTAGTAAAATAAATAAATAAATAATTGATTTTATTTATCGCAGTTTAAAACGAACTTGAAAATAACTTGTAATAAAATAAAATTTTATGTCATAATGAAAAAGAGTATAAATGCTAAGTGTAAGACAATTTCCCAAATAAATTTTAATATTTTTAATGTTAGTTCCCAAGGCTATAAAAGAATTTTTAATTTGGAAAATTAATTTCCTTTCGTTATTCATAGTTTTTAAGCCAAATCTGACAGTGTTTTAGTATTTAAATACATAAATGAATTTTATTTCTTTAACTTTAAATTATACATTGTTTTTTAAATATAATATGTTAAAAAAATCATCATATAAATTTTTTGTTAATATTTTTTGTCACAGTTCTTTAATTTTATAATTATCAATTAAATAACAGTTTAAGGAGTATGAAAAGGGAATAATTTAAAAAAATATTATTTTAAGATTAGCATTATTTGATAAAACAAAATAAATATATTGCAAACGTTATACGCGGGAAAATTTACTTTTATTTTATATTCAAAATTACCATTGCACCTATTAATTTTAAATAATTTTCTAAAAATTTGAAAAGGCACCACATACAAAAAAATCATCCAGGTTATGCTGAAAAAACAAACTTTTTGTTTCTTGTTAGACAGCTGTAAATAATTATTTATTTGCTACATTCAATCGTTTTATATTTTTAATCACACAATTTCATATTCTTAATTATCATTCCTATATCTCATTGAAGCTTGATTAAAAAATCAAACTTAATTTTTGATATATAGAATGATTCATCATCTTTTCATAAAGTTATTATATTAAGTAAAAGACACCAGAACATATTAAGCGAATTCTATATTTTGAAGCTTTATGCTCCCAATTTAGGACGTAACTGATGTGGGGAAAATCTGTCATTCCCGAACGGCACTAAAGCTATATAGCCGAGGAAATCCAAACACAAACCACCACCCACACCAACCCCTAATCAATCCCCACAAAAGCCCCCAACAACTCAAACTGAAATGAGAACACACATGGTAGCTTGGGTGAAAGAGGGGGTGCCCACCCGGAACCTATAATTTATGCCAAGCGGCGGCCATATTTAAAGGTCCGCGGTCCAAACTTCAAACCGCAAAGAAGGGTAAGGAACCAAGGGAGGGATGGTGAACGAGCCGTGACCAAATGATCGATCTGCTAGCCTATTAGTGATGCAAATGAATTCACAGTGGAAGGGGGTAGGGGACCCAAAGGGCGGGATCTCTTGCACCCACATCCCACCCCCACCGTACCCTTTATGGTGCACGTTGGAAGCTTCATTTGCTCCAGGTAACGTTTTTGATTTTTCCTTCGTTTTTTTCTTCTTCTCCTTCTCTTTTCTTTTTCTCTTCATTTTAAGACGAATCTTTTCTTTGTGTTATCATTTTTGTTTTATTTTATCGCAGAATTTCAGCTTAGTTGTAAGAGATTATTAAATTTGATGGGGAGAAAAATGATAAAGAAAGGAATAAAATTTAATTTTGTTATCCCCCTTTATCTTTTTGGTATTATTGGTGGTTAATTATGACGTTAAATATTTAGACCGAATTTAAAAACGCGAATGAATCATTTTTAAGTGTAGCTCTTCCACTCGATTTTTATACTGTTGAATATATTTGGAAACATTAAAAAATAAATTAGATTTCCTCATAATCACTTTTTCTTTTCTCGATAATTTGTTTTGCATTGGTTTTTCTAATTTAAAGATTATAGATAGATTTTAAGATATAATAATTTTACAAAATAGCATATATTTCATTTCTTTTCCTTTACATGATAAAACTTTTAATAATTATATTACGATAAAATATTAAGTTTTTAATTTTTATTATGCTTTATGAATATAATCTTTTAAAAGAGCTTTTAAATTTTAATTGTGAGGAGTATTTTAAAGGAATTATTATTTGAAAAGTTAAATTAGCAAGTACACAAAATGAAAGTTACATGTCTAATTTTTTACTATATTCTGTTTCTATGACTTAATACCAATTAAGTTCCAAAAATTGCAATATTTATAAAATTTAAGATTATCACTAATGCTAAAAGAAGTGTGGAACTTTTGAAAAATCAATACTACGCAAAAAATAATTCTAAGCTACATCATGTAAAATTTTAAAATGATAACTTAAATTTAAATTACAGATTATAAATTAGTGCAAATAAGTTTTTTATACTTATCATTGCATAATGCATTTTTCTCAATATTTCTTTCCCTAAATGTAGATAAATTTTAAAAATAGAATAGTGAAAAAAAATCGTGAAAAAAGTCTCATTTTTCCAAAATTTTTCTCCTTAAATTAGGACTTGGTTTTATTTAAATGTGCTTATATAAGGTCTGTTAGTTAAACTAAATTTAACAATATAAAGTATATGAAATGGATAAATTTTTTATATATATTATATTTATCAGTCTTTCATTCAAATCTATAGTTTCTGGCAAAACAATTAAAGATTTCATTTGATAACCAAACAGTTTTGTTTTTCTTTTAAAATTGACATTTAAAAAATATTAAAAAATAAAATACAGGCGAAGAGCGAATTAAAGTCTTACGAATGAAGCAGTGATCATGAAATTAATTTGCAACATTTTTATAAATATTTTATAAAACTGAAGATTAGTATTGAGTGCAGCGTTTTTTACACTTTGATATTGCAATACTTATTAATTTCAAAATGAAATGTACAATTTTCAAATGTATTATGCCATAATTTCGCAAAGTAAAACAAATATACTTAAAATCCAATAGACTATTTTTAAGCTATTTTTTTTTTTTTTTTTTTTTTTACATGGGGAGATTTTAAAACTTTTAAGAAGTTTCTTATAATAATATTCAATTTGTTTTTTCCAATATATTCTGTTAGTATTTTTACAAATATTTATTACAAATGATCTCCTTACAGAACATTATATAAAAAAATAAAAACGAATGATACGATTTTTAATTCCCCAACACTTATAATTTAATTAAACTGTCAACTTTTTCTTTCTCTTGCTATTGAGCTTATTAACAAATGTTATTCGGAATTTTAATAATTGGAATGAATTAAAGAAAAATATTTTCATAACTTGGAATATAAATATTTTACACAATCTTTTGCCTTAAATAATTGTAAAATAAATTTTCTTTCAAAAGCTAAAATATTTTCAGGAAATAAAATTAATGCAAATATTTCAAACTTCACATAGGAAGTCTTAGCTATGGGCATAAAATACCTCAAGTGCTTCATTTTTTAAATTACAATCATTTTTTTACTATAAACAATAAATTCATAAAAAGGCGTTAAAATTTTATGACATTGCATTTTTGAAAATAACCTGTTTTAAAATCAATCAGGTTCATTTAGTTTACTAAACTTTATCCTAAAATACTAAACATGCCACCTAAAATTTCTCATATGTTATTATTTAACTGAAAAAATTTTAATGTATTACATAAAATTTTTATTAATGTTTTTCTTAAACATGAAATTAAAAAATTTTAAATTTTTACATATGTTTTATTAATTAAAAAAGATCTTATATTTAAAATTAGTTTGTGAAATCCGAAATTGAGCTTCACTTTTTATTAGTCATGTTTAAGTCACAATGAATAATTTTTATATTCGAAGTATAAATATTTATTTATTTGTAATTCTAAAGTTATTAATTAAAATTTTTAATATAATAAATTGTGAAACATATTAAATCTAAATGCAATTTAATTTAATTCAGTAATGTTAAGCATAGAAATTTACTTTATTTAACTGGTTTAAAAATAACGTTAGTCCTTTCTTCTTTAAATAATACGTGAAATTTATTATGTATCCTTTTCAAGTATTAAATTATTCATAAAAATAAAAGTTTTAATTTAATCTCTTTAACCATCAAGTTTTTAAGGATGTTTTAATTGGTCTATTTTAGTTTTTGTTCTTCAAACTAATATATATGAAATTAATTTGTATAATTAGGTCATTGATAAAACATTGCAAGATGAGATTCATATTTGTGAGTCAAGCTTATAATTGGCTGTTTTCCTTGATTTCATGCTTATATTTGGCAATGATGAAGGAATTGTTTTTATTCATTATCAAAGATTCTTTATTAAATTACAATTTCATCAGAGAAAAAAATTTTTTGTAATATATTTTATCTAAGATAATGTAGCAATAAATAAAAACACTGTATAGGTAAATGCGTAAAAGAAATGTATAAAGACTTTTCAGTAAGATAAACAAAGAAGAATTTTTATTTTATGTATTCATCTTCGATGGTTTCAATTTTTATAACTGACTTATCCAAGAGATTAAAATCCATTGAAATGTTTAGAATGCAAAAAATATAAGTTTAAAAAAGTAAATAACCAATGCGTGTGTGATTATAATTAACTTCATTAAAGTTAATCCGGCTTAAAAATGAAAATATTTCGTTCCCACGACGTATACCTGTGCTGAGGAAATCCTCTTAAATTCTTGCGGGGAATCAATGGGATGCTGAGCAATCTCAACTTACGATGTGCACTTTCCTACATCTCAATTGCGTATTACTCTTCTATCCGATCGATGGAAGATCGTAATGGATGCGGATCACGCTCGGCCACCGAAACTGTTATTTCATAACACGTGGTCGGATCGATCCCCAAGAATTGACAAGCCGCAATAAACGCGACATTTTCCTTCCTTCACCCTCCTTCAAAATTTCTTTCAAATGGACTCTTCCTCCTTTTCTCTTTTTTTGTCGTCCTGACTAAGAAAAGATTACTTAATGCTCATATATATATTTGGTCTTCAGAAAACTGCTGGTATGACTACCCTTAACAAACTTTTTTGCTGAACATAAAAAAATTCCATTTTACTATTAGAGAGGGTTTCAGTTACAGACATGATTAGAAATTACTTCATTCTAGCTACTTAAAATTTATCTGCACATTTTTTACTAAACTAAAAAATAGAGCTTTGAATTTTATTAGATTTAATAGTTGAGATTAATATTTAAAATTTGGTGGATCGAACGTTTGTAATGTTTAATTTGATACTTGCAAAAAATTAAGTAATGTATTTATCGTTAAAATACTCAATGTTTTTGTTTATTAAATTACTATGCTGTTTCGCTGATTTATTGAATTTATAGCTCAGATGGTAAACATTACTTAATTCATATATGTCTTTATATGACTTAGATTTTTAAGCTAATATCATGAAATATATAGCAAGAAATAAAACGCGTATTTATAATATTTCTAAGACATTTAAATTTTCTTGTTATTGTTAATTAATTATGGAAAAATGTATTTATCTTACTACTCCAAATAAAAGAAATCAAATTAGAAAATTTTTCATCTCAAAGGGAAATATCTTTTACATGCAAAAGTTTAATGAACAGTAAAGACAGTTAAAGAAATCAAATCACATATTTTATCATTATTTTTTTGTACTAAAATTTTTAGGTGAAATTATAACTAAAAATTAAATATTTGAATATTTTACTAACTGATGCTCACTTTGTTATGATATCACTTTCTTGAATGAAAGTTTCCTATATAGTTCTTTGACATGAGAAATTTTTAACAGTAGATTTTTAGTCATATAGCATTTTCACTAGATCAAACTTTTGTTATTTTGTTGTGGAATATTTAGTTTTCAATCATTCAAAATAGAATCTATTCAATAATGTATCATTATTCAGTTTTGTAGAAGCTTTTTATGTTGACTTGAGAATCAAATAACTTATCTAAACCACCTCTGCCATCGATCTTCATCATTTGTAAAATAATGGAGTTATCTTACATACAACAGAGATAAAAAAAATAATAATTCTGAAAAATATTAATTCTTAATCTCTAATGTCAAAATAAGAGTGATATCTTTTTCTTTAAAAAATTTAAACTATGCATCTTCATCAATCAAACAATGCATAAAATTTTCTTTTATTTTAAAGTGATAATCTCATTTTATATGCATATAAAATGAGAAATAATGATAAAAGACTACTTCTTGTAAAGCTATCATGGAATGGTATTTTTGATCATTTAAATTTTAATTTTTTTTTAAACTATTGCTAATACATTTTTAATATAAATTTCTATTCAGAAAAAGTAAATAAAATCATTAAACGTCAAACTTTTAGGTTCTAAGAAATTATTATCATTCTGGATTTTTCTTAAAGTTAAAAACATTGAAATTGAAAGTTTTGTTGTTTATAGGTAAGAATATTTCCTATTCACTTAATATAAGTATATTCCTTAGACATTTGTATAAGTTAAACAAATTTAACATTTTCTCAACGGTTTAAGCTAAGCTTCCAAATTTACAATTTTTCATAATACCTTAAGTAAAAAAGTTATTGATACCTAAAATAAAACTTGTAAGGAAATAATACTAGTTTTATAGATTAAAACAATATAAATGTTTGTCGATTCTATAAATTCAAACGTGGTGAAACAAATATTAGAATATTATGCTAAATAATTAATCCATAAAAATAACTTAAGAAGCTTTATGCTCAAAATTCTTCCTGAAAATTGCAATTGAGAAATTAGTTTTATGTATGAAAGCAAAAGGAAAACTCCAGTTCCGTGTTATACTTTAAATTTGTTTACAAATGCAAAATAAGGAAGTTTGCATTTTCAAATGAACACTCTTATTTACATTTTATTCTAAATTTTAACACTACTAATAATTGCTAATCCTTCGGGGTTATATGGGTTGAGAAATACAGCACTTCTAACTCTGCTTTTTATGTTTAGTGGAAGTATTTATTAACGCGTTCCAAAGATTAGAAATTACATGAGAATAAATTAATATGTAGCTTAAACTTATTCGGAAATTTCATGGAATTAATCTAAATTGATCTTTCCTGACAATGTGTTTTAATAATAGATATATTTGAAGTTCTTATCTTTAATATAACTTGTCTCAAAGAACTGAAATTATTACCGTTATTAAAATTGTAAGAATACTGTAATAAGGATTTTTTCTGAAGTCAGATTGATTTTATAATAAATTTATTTGAATTTCAGAAATTTTTTGATTCCATAAATTATAAATAAATAGTTTTAAACTAAAATTTTATTAAAGTATATTTTATTCTTTTGACAAATTTAATATTATTTTTTTACTATATCTTTTTTTTTTCTTCTAACTTTTTGACATAATTAAGACAATCATTTTTCAAACAAGTTTCCCAAATTTTGAATAAAATGAAAAATCCATTCAAATAACTGAAAATATTTGATTATATTTTTATTTAACATATAACTTCTTGTTATAGGAGTGCAAATAAAATGTTATAATATTAGTTAATAAATATATATTATCATTAGAGGATTAACATGTACTATATGTCAAACTCATTTCAATTTTCATAGAATCAATTACTATCAACTTATCAATATTGATATATATATTAACGAATACGTATGTAGTTTTTTTCAATGAAAGATTAAAAATTTGAATTTCTTCTATTTTAATATATTGATGCTATATTAATAAATATTTCATACGAATTGAAAGACATTGTAAAAATAATTTTTGTGCTAAATAATAAATTGAAATAAGTATGCAAATGTTATTGAATTACTCCTTAGTTGCTAGAAAAAGTTTATTGATTCATTAAAAAATGTGAAAAAATGAAAAAATACTGTTAGCAAAATAAACTTTGAAATGATAGACAATAATATACATTCTTTCTGGAAATAATTATCAAATTGTTGTAGGATAGCTTAACCCAGATAAAAATATATGAAATTCTTGTGAGATTTCCATAAAAAAAATTTGTTATGAATAAAAATATATAGGTAAATAATGAGGATGTAATCTTTCTTAAAACTGTTTTTTGGAATGCCCATTTAATTTATTTATAACAAAGTATTATCATAAACATATAGTGATGTTTGCCGAGGAAATTTCTTCCTACAGGGAAAAAGCAAGTTTATAATAAAGGAATATAATGAGATTGAGAACTAAGATACAATCGTCTACAATATGCAAGTTATGGTATACATAATTCAGGTTCTTATTCATTTCCTAGAAGTCGATAAAAAATTATTTTTTCTTATCCATCTCTTTTTTATTCTACATTATGCCATAAAACTGATTTCATGTCTAACACACACACACACACACACACAAAAAAAGACCCAATTGATATTGTCTGTTTTGTTTCAAAATATTTAGAAGAAGAATTCTAGGCTGCGTATGATATTAACGTGCCACTTGTTAAAGGATGACTTAAACTACATATTTAATCATGGAAATTGAAGTAAAAGTCATTGGCTGTAAATTTTTTTAATAAACATATTGTATATTACAAAATATTACTTGTTGTGCTTACATCAGTTAAAAATAAACATACAATTGGCATTTACATACAATTGGCATGGAAGAATCCTTTATTATTTATAATGCCAGCACTGCTATTAGGATTTCCACTTTTTAGAACTACAAGGGATGGAAATGATGACAACTTATACAGTGGGGGTGCCATCGTTACAACAGAAGTGGGTGGTCTAGTAATTTAAAAGCAAGTATTAAGCAGATGACCCACAGATTTGGACTCTCACTCCCAGCGGTATCTTTTCACATGGAGGACATTGCGATCATAACATATTTAACGTACCCACCATTAGCGATCACAACAAATTTTTGGTTGGGTATTGATTCAAATTCCATACAAAACCAATTATTATTTACTTTGTATTGAAATTATGCTTAGCAAGTTATATTTTTTTTGTTGTATCAATTTCTTATATATTATCGCTTAATGAGTAGTAATCGGATATGTTTTCGTCAATTTTTCTCGTTATTGAAAAATACCAAAATATATTGTCAACCTTAATTTTAGTGTCAATTATTTAATCAGTCAGTTAATCAATTAACCTAATTTCATATGAATACATCATTATCATAACGACATATACACTCTTGCACTTAAATATTTTATAACATACACTAATAATTGATGTCACAATGAAAATTTCCTCACAAATATTTATTGAACAACGTACGCAATCAGACTCAATATACAAAGCTTTTTGCTTTTGAATTTTTTATTATTGTACTTTTTCTTTTCTTGTATACTCTGACAATAATTCCAATACAAGACATCCAATATAAATTTATAGTAATTTAAAATATTCTAAACTTTTAAAATTATGTGCACTTTATTGTTATATTTAAAAAGTTTAATCGCCTAAGTTTCATGTGCACCATGATATGGAATTTTAAATGAAGTTTAGCGATATTCAAACTCTATTGACAATTGTGGTTCCCAAAACAATTTGATTTTGACCCCATTTCTGAAAAATAATACCAAAGAAGAAAAGAAGCGATACTCTTTGAATTATTTCACACTCTTTCTGTTATTGTTCTCTCAAACGGAGCATTGAATGGAGAAATCGTCACCAGAGTGGAAAGACAACCATCCGAATGATTAGAACATAGAAGAAACAAAGAAAAGAAGAGTAGAAAAGAGGGGGTGAAAAGAGAGAAAGGGTAAATGTAGGCGGGCAAATACTATTTGTCGATGAAAATTCAGATTGAACATGGCAAGTCGTTATGTTGCATTGGAAAAATATTCTCTCCCATATTTTTTTCCCCTTTGTGCATTTCTGCCTTCTCCAACATGAATTCGATGTGCTTTTATAATCGATCGCACCCTAGAGGAAATTCTTAGATATTATTCGGTTTTAAAGGAAAATTTGTTTCGATAACAACAAGGATTGCACTAAAAAAGGGGCAAAGCAAAGAAAATCTGATATTTTCGACATTTTAACTCGAGTTTGGTGTATCAATATGCAGTTTTCAAGTGTGTTTGTTATTTGTTTCTGATAAAGAAAAATAGAAGTGAGTGTCGATATTTAAAACATATAGATGAAACTAAGTTACTAAATTTAATTCTTTTGCAAAATACGTAAGTAAAATGTCTTGCTTTCAAACTCTTTTCATTGTTTCTTGATAAAAATTGAATAAACTAGCAACTAAAGTCTCTACTCTCATATAGTTCTATAAGAAAGGAATGTAATGCAATTTAATTTAAAATATTGGATTTAAGTTTTAAAGATAAAGTATTTATTGTATTAAATGCATACTTCTTTTTAACTTTTTGATGCTAATAACAAATATGAATATTTCTTAGATTATTGTTTAATATTTATGATTTAAAAATTTTAACACTTTTAATTCATTGTTATTTTGATTAAATAATGATTTTAATTTTTATTTAATCCATTTATTTTTTGTAGTTATAATTATATCTCTTACATACTTGTAGTTCATACAGTGGGCATAGTAAATACAGTAAATACAATGTATATACTATATAGTGTATTTACACATACATAGTAAATACAGTGTGCTCGTATTTGAGTGATAGTTGTTGTTGTATCTAATTTCGGGACCGTCTCGCAGAGCTAAGTAATACCCATGAATCGGAAAATGTCTAAAAAGTCTAAAAGCAGTTGAGGGCTCCGAAGGACTTCATCTTTGATAAAACCCAAGCAAACCAAAATATGTGCAGGGAATGCCATGTCAACTGAACACCAGTAGCATTCAGGGTATATTTTTTGCCCTTGTCGAAAAGGGAAGACTCTTGTATGGCTGGTCAGAAATCGTGAGAAAGAAGTTTGGTGGGATCTCGGTCTGAGTAAGAAAGATTCCCCAGGGTTTTTTGCAAAATACCAAGAGTGGTTAGGAGGGGTTTTCGAAAGCTTGTTCAAATTTATTTTTGCCCGTGAAGAAATCTCGCCAAAGGTGAGCTTTCTTCTTTGACTGACATCTTCCTCTGAAGTTGATCTGGCCATGGAGTTGGCTTTTTCATTCCCCTCAACCCCAACATGTGAAGGAATCCACTGAAAATGTATGGCATGATTAAAGGAAAGCCTGTGAAGCAGATGTAAAATATTCAGGCTAGTCTGATCTCCAGCAATACTCTAATTAGAGAGGTTCTGAATTGAAGCGGATCTGTCAGTCAAGATCCAAATATCTTGGAAATGACCCTCCGTTTGAACTGCATAAATCAGGCCCTTTCTGATAGCTATAAACTCGGACCTAAAAACAGAACAAAAATTAGGGTTTCTGATTTTGAACTCTATAGTGCCGGTAGGAGTAGGTAAGTACTGAGACAGATTAGACTGAGTGATAGTACACATCAAAACAAGTAATGTTTATCTGCGAATTTTTAAAACCGCATCCCATTTTAAATAATAATTGCAGCTCATTCTAGTTTCAAAATACTTCCAACAAGCCCAAATCGCAACTTTTCATCTTTCATTTTCAAAGAATGGTTTTGGAAGAATTTCTTAGTAAAAGATTTTCAAAAGAAAGAAATAGGATTAACAGTTATGAAAATGATTAACAGTTATTTAAAATTAATAAAAGCAAACGTTATTTATTAAAAAAGTGCATTTATGTTTTAAATTAATTTTACCATAACACCATTCAAAAATATTTTATAAAAGCTGCATTGTCCATCATAATAAAAAATCGTTTTTAAAAAACGTTAAGAAATAAAATGTTTTTAAATTTTCATTTATCAAGACAGGACTAAATGAAATTTATCAAAAAGTATCGTGTGCAGAATATTTCTCTCCTTAAGAATCACAGACATTATTATTTTAAGTATATAAATTGATGGTAAATTATGACAGTTATAATTAGCCCTATTTGCTTTCAAATTAAAGTCACTCTTATTAGGAGTTTCAACCAGGAAAATGTCTTAAAATCACCTCGTTAGTTGTTCTGAATAACAGCTAACGAGGTTTTAACAACAACTAACAATGGTTAGGGCTTGTTTAAGGAAGCCCAAATGATTGTTATTACTTCAATATAGATTCTGGAGTTAATAGTGTACTTGCACGTCTAGTGAAACAGGTGTTCTTTGACGAATTATTAAAAAGAATCTCGGAGGTATACTTACATGTCAAAGCCTTTTACATTTTGCATTACTCGAAGAATGTTTGATATAGGCAAATCACAATAAGACGTGATTTCAAATTGGCCCAATTCTGGAAGAAGGACGTCGTTTGGAAAACCAGATGCAATTTTGAACTGTGCAGCCTCTTTAGACAACTTCAGATAACACATATCATCTGTAGTAACCGATTAAGATGGCTTAATCATGTTTGGAAGCAGCCCAGATGATAATATCGCAAAAATCTTAACATTTAAAATACCTGACAACAAGTTAAGGTAGACCTTTTAGTAAATGTTTGGATGATACTTAAGGCCTTAATACTTTAAAAATCATGAATTGAAGAAGAGTCGCTAATAATATACTGGAAGATCTTAGAAAGAGCATGTGGTTGAATTCTTTTTTAACCATACAATTTTTATATATTGTGAACTTTCATAAAAAGAACTTATTTACATTTTGGGTACAATATTTAAGATAATTATTAGTATATAGAGAAATATATAAGAGTAATATATATAATTGATGCCAAAATGATAATTTTAGTAAATATTTCTTTATTTTAAGAATAATACAACCAATTTTAAAATATTTTTATATTATTGTAAAGCTTTTATTTCATATGAAATTGTATAATACAGGTTCATTTATATTTTTGTAGGAAATTTACAATAAACATAGTTTGTAAAACTACATACATTTATGATTATTCTCAAATTAAGAAATGTATTAACGCTAAACATACCGGGGATTTTTTTTATTCGGCAAAATTAATGGGAAAATGGGTCAAATGACCCGTTTCGGTAGTTTTAGTGTTAACCTCACCATAAAGTGTAATGATCAATTTAATACTCATTCAAATTTATAATATTTATAGTAGTGCTTGAATAAAATTTTAAATAATGGTAAAAAAAAAGCTCTTAATGTATTAAAATTATGAAAGTTTCTGTCAATTATATTATTCTTCGTATGTATGTGTTTGTTTGGGATTTGCATGTTTATCTTTTTGTGAAATCAACCTGTTTTCTTTTTTAATTTATGTTAATGTACGAAGACAAATCCTTAATTTAACTATTTTAAGAATCTTATTTTTCTCATCTAATGTCTTGTTAACATTATGTCTTTAATGTTTGTAATGATTTCGTGATTTTGACACTTTGTTAGATATTTGCCAAGTTAAGTTTAGAATTACAAAATTTAATATTTCTTTGAAGTTGCTTTCTGTTTACAATTTACTAAACAGCTTCTATTGGAGTTTCTCTAAGAAAGTTACTTTCCAAATTGCTTTTGCTAAATGATTGAGAAACTTTTTACTTTCTTAATGTAACTCTTTTTCTACAGATTTTTCCAAAAAAACGAAATCTTTTTCAAAGATTTCCAACAAAATGCCAAACAGTTATTTCGTCAAAAGAAATAAAAGAAAACATTTTACAAGATATAATGTATTACTAGCTAACAATAATAAAAATTATTTTAAGAAATCTGGCTACTAATGACAAACCATTTATTTCATAAATACAAGTGTTTATAAGTCTTGTATAAAAAACAAAAATATAATGCAAAGTTCTTATGTTATTATAAGAATACAATTGCATAATGATACTATTAAAAAAATCGATTGTAATAAAAGTAGAGGGAAAAAATATCCCTATGAAAAAAACAAAATGAACAAAAGAAATATTTTCTTATTTTCAAAAAAGTAGTCTTTAAATTTTCTTTGTTTATGTCTTTTGTTCAAACAGTTTCTGCCATTTCAAATTACCTATTAAATAGCTACTTAAATTTCAATTTAACAAATAAAGAAAAGAAAATAGTTGAACAAAAAAAGTGTAAGCGAATTTGGTGTTAATGAGTTCTCTGTAACGAGGCAGGGACACGCCTTTTTGCATTCATTCGCCAAAAAGGCGACTTTTTCACTCCTCTCCTACACGCTTGTTTTAAACGAAATTTTCATCTTTCTCTCATTCAGCCAACAAAGAATCATTTTCGTCCATAGTTTTTTTATGCATCTTCTTGTGTCTCTGGCGCGCAGACTGATTTTGTTTCTCGTTTTTTCCGTAAAGGCATGAAGATTGAATAGCGTCGCGAAAGGAAAAAATAAAAGGGGAAAAAGTTCCATACCCTCTTTCTTTTATCTAAATCCTCCTTTTCTTCAACACTTCGATCATTTGCGCAACTCTTCACCCCTTTTTTACCCACCACGCCTGCATTTAGAAAGACTCTAGAAATTACTTTTAGAATAAAATATTAAAAAATGAGATCATGTTTTTTTTTATCAATCGATGGTAGTTTATCTTTGCTTATAAAATTGTTACTACTATTGTTTATAATTTTTGTCATCTAATTTTAATTTGAATATGTTAAAAATTATCTCTAATTTTTATTATAGTAAAATTTTACTTTAAAACTTATAAAAATTACATGAATTTCTCCTCACGTAAAAACTTTATATAATGACTGATTATCTTAAGTTTTATAAATATATAATTTGTGTACGTAATGATTTTATTTATATAACGTTAAATAATATGTATATAACTTTACCAGTATTTGATTTTCTCCAGAATTAATTAAAGATATGTGTGGAATTGTAATACACACTTTTCATTTATGATTGAATAAAAATTATTTGAAAATTTCTTACTGTAAATAAAAACTAATTGTTAAATAAAATTTCGGAAAAGGGTATCTCTGTTTATAGTTAATGGCTATTTAAATCCTTTCATTTCTCTAATAGAAGCAATTCATAATTTTAAGCCAGGAAATGTTTTATCATTGCACCATATATATTAATTTAATTTACCAGCCTTCAAAAAAATATACTTCCATAAAACTAGGGGAAATGTTTCAGGAAATCATTTCTAAGCGTAAGCAAACTCTATATCACGACAATGCAAACTCTATGACACAAACAATGAATTAGTAAATATGAGTTATGTAAGTGTAAATTGCTGAAACATAGTTAGCAGAAATAATTATTATATTAGGCTTACACTCTCTCTTATTGTAAAAACATAAATATCATAATTTTAAAATTTTTCAAAAAATATTAATAAAAATTTTCGATTTTTAATTAGGAAAATTGTTGTTTTCCACATCCAAACCTTATGTTTACCTTTTTCAATGTAATGTATGAATATATTAAAAATATTTATTAATAAAAATCATAATTCGATATTATTAAAAATAGAAAAATATATTAAATGAGAGTGAGCCTACCTCTTTTGCGAAGGAGTAAACAAAAGCATATGAATTATGATTAAGGATAAATATTTAAAATGTAATGCTTGTCAATTTTATAGAAGATAAAAGTTGATTTAATACGAAAAAATCTGCTACAATTCAAATTAATTTTATTTAAGCATATATTTTTGCTATGTTAACCTACTGCAAATATAATACAAAATTTAGATTAATATAATATATGATTCTAAATTGAATAATTTTTATAAGCATAACGTATATGGCAATAATTACTTGCCTATGTGTTGATAGTATGAATGTGGCTATATTTATATAGATTATATATCTTAAATGGTCATATTTCTACAATATAAATGGGTCGAAAAGAAGATTCAATCTGTAAACAGTTTACTTCATTTTCCTAAATATAGTGCTGACACTTGTAATGAGCCTAATATGAATGGTTTAAAAAATATGTTTAACTTTAAAAGCATAGCAAGATTCATGCATACAAATGCAATTTTATTCAAAATTATATTAAACTATTTTACCTTTTACAAGAAAAAATATTGAGCAATATTTTTGGTTTATTTACGCACGTTTCAGTTATATATAAATGCAGAGATTAAAAAAAAATTAAATTTTTATTAAGAATTAAATTTTGACTTTTAAAATAATTTATAGTGTCTATTTTATACTTCATAGCTTTAAGGAAACGCATATATAAAATAAATAACAATCACAATAATTGTCCAATACATCATATCATCATAAATCGGTAAGTTGTATATTTTATTAAATATTGTGACTGCAGACAGTAAAACAGTACAGTTCAACACTATCTAATGCAAATTATCAGCATTTCTTACATATTCTTCGCAAATACTTATTTATAGAACATATATAAGAATGTTTTATTATGTACATTTATTTTTCTATCCCTTTTTTTATAATTTTTTTTAACTTGTTTTCTTTCAGTTTAATATTTCTTAATTTTAATGGATTGAGAGAAATGCCATATTTATTATTATATAATTTGTACCATATATATATATATATATATATATATATATATATATATATATAGTCATTCTTATGTTTTTGTATTTTATATATATTCTAAGATTCTTTTATATTTATTTAATAAATGAATTTTGTAATGATTATGAGTAATATTTTGTTTTACTATATATATTTAGAGCAATAACTGTTCAGTACCCATTATTTACAAGGAACTAAAAACTCCTTTATATATTTTCGGGTTTTAAATAATCAAGGAAAAGTGTTGAAAAATTACGGGTGAGATAATCAGAAAATTTTCATTCTGTTTCTAGTTTTTATTATGAAAACGAATATATCATTACTCTTCTGTTTTGTTCACCAGTATAATACATAACGAAATTTTATGAAACAGTGTTAATCACACAACACTTTTCCAGTTCAATTTTTTCTACTTAAGAGTATATTTTCTCTTATAAATATCATATTTTATTAGTAAATTATTGTAAAATTAAAAATATGAATATCTCCCTAGAAAATAATCATATTCTTTTGGTATGCAAACTTCATATTATTTTCACTTATTTGAGTCACTTAATATGTCCTAAGTTAATGTCTAAGGCTCATCTTAAGAAATACCTACAAACATATATCGTAAAAACCAAATTAAGAAATAAATTTGTTGCTCAAGCGCTACAGAGGCTGCCTATTCCAAGCTTCCTCCACCTAATTTTATTCAGAGCAACAGCTTTCTATTAGTTCATTCCCATCAGTTTAAGGTCTTTTTCCACACTATTCAACCTTCTAGTAGAAGGTCTGTCCTTTCAGCGTTTTCCTTGTATTCGTTTTCCTAGCCATTTAATACAGGAAGAATTTACTATTTTAACAATGTAACATTATACTTTTTTTATAGATTTCACAGTCATATAAAATTCTCTCTATATGTTATTTTTTTAGTGGTCCAAAATTTTTCCTCAATAAACTGCTTTCAATAATAAGTTGCAGACTCTCTTCTGCTTTCTTAAGTACCCAGTATTCAGATACGTAAAGGACCACACGTCTTATCAAGGTCTTGTATAGATTTTTTTTATACAAATTAGTTTAAATTTGAGTTAACTTCTAAGTCCATTAAGACATCTGTAGGCTGTATAGATAACATGTTTGTTATTTCAATTTTAATGTTATTGTAACTTGAGATTATTGTGCCCAGATATTTAAATTGCTTAACAATCTCAAATCTATAATTGGTTATCTTTAGAGAGGATAGATTCATTTGCAAAAAATTTGGTTTTATCATCATGAATCGTCAGGGCCATTTTCCAGCTGCCTATATCAAGCCTTTTAGATTTGTGCTCACTCTTTTTGTTAAAAGATCCTGCAACATTTTAAAATGATCAGAAAGTGATCTGAGTCTACGTTAGCTCCTGGAAAGGTAACGTCTCAGATCGTAGAAAATATAGTTGATTTAGTTTTGAGTTCTACCATCAGGTGATCTCCAGGAGGCCTTAAATATATCTTTACCCTTAAAAGCTGTACTTTCGATCTCCGTATTAGATGAAATCGCTAAGTCAATAAGAAAATTATTATCACTTGACTCTTCGTGTAGACTGTGGGATTCAGTAAAAGTTTTCAAGTTTAAATCTTTTCTGATCCTAGCATTAAAATCACCCATTATGAGTTTGTATCATTTGAATGACATCCAGTATAGACTCTATCCAGAAGGTCATGAAACTCATTCTTCTTTTCCTCACTTTTATCTTTAGTGGGGACATGAGTAAAAAATATCAAGTTATATTTAATTAACTTGGGAGATTTTGAATGTATCAGGATTCGATTTACTTAAGTTATGGCATAAGCTAAATCATAAGCTTCTACAAATCTCCTGCTATAGTTTAAGAAATGGTAATAAATAAATATAAAACTCATAAAACGGTAAAAAGATCTACATCTTTATTTTATTACATGTAATATTACATATACCTTTTACTTTGATGCTATTTGCATACTATCATTTGAAATTATTTATGAATTAATTCATTATAAAATCAAAAGGTGGTCAATTTATTTTTCTCTAGTCACATATGTCATTTATGCCTTGTCACATATGTATTGCCATGTAACTTTTCTGAAAGTGTTGGGCAAACAAATATGCAGTAGTTTATCGAAACATAACTTGTTAAATATTCTACACTTATTTCCTCTCTTTGCCTAAATTTATATGCATATCAAACAATTGATTTCAAAGAACAAAATAAGATTTTTCGGAATTGATACTAAGTATCATTTTTAACAACAGTGAGAAATGTATACATTTCTAAATTTAACCATATTTTTGTACTCTTTATATTTAAAAGGAAGAGTAATATTAATGACTTATTTTAAATGAAAAATTATTTAAATTAATCGCAATAAAATATATTTGCAAATATTTCCTCATATGCTCATCAGACTTTAATTTACTAAATTGAATCCAAATTTAATTATTCTTATTCTATGTTAATTAAATTAGAATAGATTACTAAATTGAATCCAGATTTAAGTTGAACTTATATTTACGTTCTATTTTCATAAATGTACTTTTCAGTGATGAAACTTTAGCTATCAATAGATCTTGTAGCATGAGTCATTTTATATGTTATATGTATATAGTTAAATTTACTGCTATTTATATTAAAGACAAACTGTACCATTTACAGCAAGTTCTTTATTAAAAATAGAAGATTGCATAATTTCGTGAAACTCCTGTTAATTTATTTTTAATTAATAATTTACATGTTCAAAATTTATTTCTCATATTTACTCAACAAGCATGAAATTACACTTTTGCCAATGATTTCCACGCAATTTTACTTCAGTAATTATAATAATTTAATGTTTGTGGTTTGACTGTAATGTTGTTCATCGAATATTAAACTTTTATTTTATTTGACAAGTCAATAAAATCTAATTTAATTTATATTTGATTTTCTTTAAGTTTATACTGTTATTTGTGCTGTTCTCTGTTAATCATAGTTAGTGTCAAATAGCTTCAATTTTAAGTTAAATCTCAAAGCACCACTTTCAACTCTCACTGCTTCCAAAGATGTAAATAGGAGAGAAATCTAAAGCAAACAGAAAAAAAACTAGCAAAACCATCCTTATAAGGGGACTGGGTACGATTTTACTATTTAAAATATTTATTCTGTCATTGTACTTTATTATTATGTATGAAATTATCTAATAAAAAACCCATATATATACATAATGATATAAATGAATATTAATCGATAATAGAATGATTTGAATATTGTTTTTTTCATTTTAGGGAATATTGTTTTCAAGTGATAAACTCATAATCTATCCCGAGCGAAAGGAGGAAGAAAGATCGCTTAAAAACCTTAAGTATGAAGATCAAACACATTACACATGACGATTATAAAATTCTATTGTATTCCTGTTCTCATTCTACCAACTTGAAATTGTATTTTAATTTCCTTATTTTCTTAAAGAAAAACTTTTATCATTTTAATTGCCTATAATACACTACTGGCCATTAAAATTGCTACACCAGGAAGAAATGCAGATAACAAAATGATATTTATTGACAAATATATTATACTAGAAATGACAGGTGATTAAATTTTCAAAAAATTTGGCTGGATAGATCCTGAGAAATCAGTACCAAGAACAACCAACTCTGGCAGTAATAACAGCAGTTATACGCCTGGGCATTGAGTCAAATAGAGATTGGATTGCATGTACAGGTACAGATGCCCATGCAGCTTCAACACGATGCCACAGTTCATCAACCGTAGTGAATCGCTCGGCAACCATTGACCAGACGTTTTCTATTGATGAAAGATCTGGAGAACGTGCTGGCCAGGGCAACAGCCGAACATGTTCCGTATCAAGGAAGGTCCGTACAATACCGCCAACATGCGGTCGGGCATTATCCTCCTGAAACGTAGGGTTTCGCAGGGCTCGAATAAAGGGTAGAGCCACGGGTCGTAACACACCAGAAAAGTAACGTGCACTGTTCAAAGCACCGTCAATGCGAACAAGAGGAGACCGAGACGTGTATCCAATGGCACCCCATACCATCACGCCAGGTGATGGGCCAGTATGACGATGACGAATGCACGCTGCCAGTGTGCGTTCACCACGATGCTGCCAAACACGGATGCGACCATCATGATGCTGTACACAGAACCTGGATTCAATTGAAAAGATGACGCCTCGCCATTCGTGCGCCCAGGTTCGTCGTTGATCACACCATTGAAGGCGCTCTTGTCTATGACGCAGCGATAATGAAAGCCGCAGCCATGGCCTCCGAGCTGAGAGTCCATGCTGCTTCAAACGTCGTCGAACTGTTCGTGCAGACACTTGTTGTCTTCCAAACGACCCCGTTTCTTGACTCACGGCTCGTGACGTGATTGCACGATCCATTACGGCCATGCGGATAATATGCCTGTCTTCTCGGCTGCTAGTGATAGGTGGCCGTTGAGATCCCGCATGGCGTTTCGTATTACCGTCCTGAACCCATCGATTCCATATTCTGCTAACAGTCATTGGATCTCGACCGACGCGAGCAGCAATACTGCGATAAGATAAACTGCAATCCCGGTACGCTACAATTCGACTTTTATCAAAGCCAGAAACGTGCTGGTACGCATTTCTCCTTCTTACACGAGGCATCACAACAACGTTCAAATGCAATTTGTGTATGAGGAACCGGCTGAACAATTTCCTCATTTAAACGCAATGTAGGTGTCACTACTGGCGCCTGCTTTGTCTGAATGCGCTGAAAAGCTAATCATTTGCATATCACAGCACATTCTTCCTTTCGTATAAATTTCACGTTTGTAGCATGTCGCCTTCTAGTGTAGCAATTTTAATGGCCAGTAGTGTATTTATTAAAAACAATGTAAAAATAAAAAATGTAAATCTTATTTGAATTTGCGTACATTTTTTTCTCTAAATATCTAAAATTTATAAAATTATGTATATACATGGATGATTCTTAAATTTTCATGTAATTGGATGAATAATCTGTTTCTTTTTAACAAAGGAATTTACTTTTGATTAAAAATTATTCAGTTTTATAATTTTTTATCTTCTCTTGTTCATCATACTAAATGTAAATGCAAGTTATCATAACATTTTTGATGAATGAATTGTATTTATTATGATTTTATTTGTAATTACCGATCACTACTTTTCGTAAACTTTCAAATAAAAATATTTGAATTAATTTAAGTTACATTTAATTTTTTAATTTTATCATAAAAAATTAATAAAAATAAATTGTGATACCTTTCTTTAATTAAGTCTTGATCTTTGTATTAAAACAATGCTTTATTTATCAAAATAACTGGAAAAGGATCCGTGTGAATCAAAAATAAGTTTCAAAAATAAGTTTCTTTTAATTTCTCTCACGTCACTCATAAACTGCATAAAAATAAAGTTATTTAAAAATTTAATTAAATTTGAACTTTTTGCTAAAAACTTTCTTTTATATAAGTAAAAATAAACGAAAATTGTTATTCTTACTTTTAATTTTATTTTACGGGGAAAATCACTTTACTTGTAAAATCAAGAGACAAATCTTAACTTTATCAAACTAATACGTTAATTCTTTCTAATACAAACTATTAATAGTTATAATCATTATTTTAAAATACATGTTTTTTAAAAAAGATGCTAAAACTAATAAAATTAGGCACAGTTTAGAAGTTAAGATAAATCACAAAATATCGATGTTATTGAATATCAACGAAAGCTTAAAAAGAAAATTTATGATAATAAAATTTTAAAATTAATAAAATAGATGACATCTTATATAGAAATTTTATAAAATAAAATTTAAAAAAAAATGTAGAAAAACAAAGGCTTTATAAACTTAAAGAAAGGATTGATAGTTTGTAATAATTTAAAAAATGGTAATTATAAAATTTTTTGTTATAATTTTGACAAAAATTATTTATTAAAATTGTAGATATCATTGTGTAAAGCTAAATAAAATGTAACAATTTACCTATTACTCTTTTCGGGTTTTCACATTGGTTCTTAAAAAAAATTCGATATTTGATAGACGCTATTCGTATATTAAGCAATTGAAAATACAGTTTTTTCATTTTACCAGCATTTGCTTTTCGTAAGAAAATAAACTGATTAATTATCCTGATATATCACAAAATCATACATCACCTTTCAAAATTTTAACAGAAAACACACTTATATTCAATATTTATTTTTTCCTAAAAAAGCATGTTGAATCTTATGAAATACCATAAAATCACATTCATTTACAAACTGCTTCGTGAAAACTAATGCTCAACAATATTTGCTTTTACTAAATTATTTAATACGTTTATTTTTTTATGTTTTTCTTACACTTTAACTGAGGAAATATTTCTTCTTTGTCAATTTCTTTAGCATATTGTTTGCGTTCAATAAGATCTAATGTAACATTACTTATCATACTACATATTTAACGCGACAAATTAAATTTTTTAATAAAGCAAAATATTATGCATAATAATCCTTTAATACACAAAATATAAATATTTTAATGGACAAATATAAGTTCATATTTTTGTTATATATGAAAAATATAAGTTTTCAAATTTATAATGGAACTTTTAATAGAAATATAATTATCCATTATATTTTCATTAAATGAATAACGCTTATTAAATTCATATTCAAACTATATGATACGCCGTTATATCGTGTTCTTTATGAAAACTATATGCTTTAAACATTCATTGAGAAAATAATAAATTGCATTTAATAAAAATTAGCTAAATAAAAATTTTTTAAAACAAAAAACTTGTTAAGATAAACTTTGTTAAAAAAAAAAAAAGTTGATGCATTTTTAAAGTTAAACTGAATTTGAAATTCCTTTTTACAAATTTAGACTTTAAGCAACACATTTAGATATATATTTAATTATTAAGTAAAAATATCAATATCATCTCTCTCCGATTTTTATTTTTCTCTAAAACACACAATATTTATTTAAAATATCAATTCATGTAAAATTGAGAGAATTTTTATTTTCATATTTTATTTTTTATATCCAATTGTAAATAAAATCGATAAATTGCTCAAATAAGTCATGATATATGAATCCATTACATCCCTTGTGCGTCGTCCTTTCTTTCCAGTGAAGAAAAAAGGGATATTACAGCTCCTCTGCTACCCAAACATTTACTCTAATATCTGCAGTTGGGGCAGTGTAAAACCACATCCATATAGTACTAAAAGAAGGATGCTACTAAAGCACGCACCCCTTTTGTTTGCATTCGGGCCGGATTAAAACCCCAGGTCTTAAAAAATGTAAAAAGCAAGAAAGCGTCCTAGGAGGGGGGAGAAGAGTAATCCCCTTGATTGAATCAATGGACAACCGAGATTGTATGCTAATGAAATAGCTGAGTGCGGAGACAACTCAAACAAGGCCGCATTCACACCTGCTCTCGGCCACCCTAATCAGTGAGAAAACCTCACCTCCCTACCCTTTTGGTTCCACAGAGTTGCGCCCCTGCACCAGGGCGTGACAAATGGGCCGCCCTCTATCCAATCTTTAGCTTTTTTTTATGGCTGACAAAAGAACTGTGTCTTTTTCCACTGTTAAACTGCTAAAAATATCCCGTTTTATATTAAAACATTTTAAAATAATTCTTTTGAGAAATACTTAAACGAAAGTTTATATATCTTGTAATGTTTGAATTTTTATTTAATTTCTATTATGAGATTTTCTTAGTTCCTTACATAAGTCGCTTCGTTTTATATAATTTTGAAACGTTTCTAACACACATTTTACATTATTTTTTCTTACAACTAGATGTATAATGTTAGAGACCTATTTTGGATTTAATATATTCCACTGTTTTTATGAATTAAATTTTTTTAGTCATATGAGAGAAGTATGTAATGAAGACCTATTTTCATATTTTTCTTTCACTGAACATATTTCATCATCGTAGTTAAAAGAATATATAATTCTAATTACCAAATTAAAGTGAATTTAAATATGATTGCTTCTAACTAACTGCACAGTTCATAAAAATAGCATACATGAAATCTAAATAATTTTCTGAGCCTTCTAGTTCTTCCTTGAGCTATTAATGATTGATTAATTGAAAATGCCATTAAATACATACTAAGCTTAAAGGAATACTGTCCTACCATTAGGCCACGGATTTGCTTTTTTTTATATGGATAATATCCACGCAGAGCTGGGAAGTATAAAGGCAAACAAGTTGCTGCAAGAGACGCCAATATTAAGAACAGGAAATACTAGGTGAAAATTACTATAACATGAAGAAATCATCGAATTATATAAAATTTGAAATATAGAGGATTTGCTTTGCTACAAATGAATAATTAAAGTTACAGTTTAAATAACAAATGTCCAAAATTAGTATTTGATGCAATCACGATGTGTTTTCATAATTGCTGCTATATGACATGGCATAGAGTCATACAGATTTTGAATGTCTAACAGGGAAACAATTTTTTATTGATTTTATTTTTTCCCAAGTTTATTTGTAGAAGCTATAAGACAAGGATTATGAACTAAACGTCGACCAACAAAATCATACGCATGTTCATTAGGCAACATTCCCGGCGAATGAGTAAATATATTGCCTATTGAACATATGGGCAAAGAATAAATTGGTGTTCTGCTAAAAAAGAAGACTTGAAAGTGTTGAAAAAATCTGAAGAGAAGTCTTGAAAGAAGATGTGAGGGGCGTATATCCTGTTAGAAGATAGCATTGAGAAACGTTCGAAAAAAGGACTGAGGTCTAGTACTTCATAGATATAATTTTCATTGTTAAAATTACCCATAATTCAAAGTAATTGAAATCATCCATGATACGCAATCACATTCTGAATCATAATTTTGGGTGTTCAGCCATAAAGATATTCGATAATGCACTGCAAAATATAATGTCCATAACATAAGTTTGACTGGGATAGCATTTAACAAGACCCATTTTAAATAACATTTAATTTAACACGATAAGTTGAAGTGAAGTTTGTCAAAATATATACTTATATTTATTGCCAATCTGTACGCTAGTCTTCATGTTTCTAGCTCATTGTAACCACACGCGTTAATAGTTTTGAATCAAGAAAATCTGGAATGAAGGAGTGTTTGTGTGTTGAAGACGTTTACAAATTGACATATATATATATATATATATATATATATATA
>JAPDSC010058753.1:647784-662949 GCA_026290005.1 Latrodectus geometricus
TATATATATATATAGATTTATAAATACAAATTAAAAGGGGTAATAGTACTCCTCCAGACAAACAATAATTGCCATAGAATATTCCACTTTGAAAAACAGATAAATAGAATTAGCTTTTCAACCTTAAAAAAAGTGTGGGAAAGATAATGAATGATACAAAAGTTGCACAATTATATTTAATATTAAGTGAAAAAATGAATTGAGTATTTTGAATCAACACAAGTGGGTCGGATTTTACACAAGAAAAGCATGCACCCCTATCACATGCAAAAAGAACAATCTTTGCATACAGATGATAATCCCTGCTGGAAAGACATTGCGCAGTAGAAATGGGAATAAAGAATAACGACCCACGATTTCCCTCATTAATATTATTTAGTGATGAGGCAACATTCAGCATAGAAATATTTTCCACATGCTCAATCAACAAGTTTAGTTATACTCCAATCATTAATGCATTATCCCTCATAAACACTATCAGAAATTTCTTTAAATGTTTAGGCAGTCTTTGGTGATTTGCTGAGAGCCCAACAAACAGTTTCTTCTTGGAACAAATGCTTTCCAGTTTATTGCAGACTGTTCCCCTCTCCATGCAGAGAAATGTATTTTAAGCACAATAACTTAGTATATTTTTTCTATGATGGTTTGTAACTTCTTGAATGCCACATATCTCAATAAATGGATTGGATTGGAGTGGTCCGTGGGATGACTTGTGGTTTGACCACTAGACGTTTTCATTTTCGGAAGAGAGCATCAGTCTTTCCTTCGCTGGTGTCAACAGTGAAACGATACATGGGTTGACATTTTGAGCCCTTGCTGTTTATTTCTCATAAAATAATAAATCTGGTTGTGAAATTTTGATATCGTTCCAAAACATTATTGTAAATTCATATTGGAACTCTAATTCTTCTTTTGTGCCTCACAGAGTAGTATAAGTCTCTATTTTTTTTTTTTTTTGTAATTATTGGATGGATATTATAATCATCTAATCACACACACACCGTCAATTTTTAAAAACAATATATATATATATAATTGTTAGAACTATATATTATTATATAGACTCTGATGGATTCGTTCAAAATTTGTACACATATAAATTATTTACTAATTAATTTTTCTTTCCAAACTTATGAGCACTCACTCTATAAGTAGATCCATCTCTGATAGGTGAATTTCATGCAAGAAAACTTGAATATCATAAAAATTAAGAACTGGTGGACAATTGTCAACAATATATTGGGAAAGCTAGAAGGCAGAATTTCTTCAGAAGGCTATAATTTTTCTAAAAGCGTCGAATTATTAAAGCTGAAATTATTAAATACTCTGTTAAAATAATTTATATTTTTTTATAAGAAATTGAAGAAATTACAAAAACCAGTATTTTTAATTTAGAAATATGATAATTGAAGTGAAAATTTTTTCACTTAAATTCATGGATGAAATTTTTTTCAGTTCAAACTACCTTACATTTCCACTTGATATTCCTCAAAGGAGTGTGAGAAGAGAAATATCTCCAAGAAATCGAATGTAATTTCTCAATAATTGTATATTTAGAAACTCAGTAAATAGTTCTTATGTGTAAAAAATAGTTAGTAATAAATAAAGAATATTCTATTAGTTAAGGTTATAAAATAAGAAATTGAATAAGTTAAGGCAACCATTGCAGCTAGATGCTTGATTTTTCATATAAAAATACAATTAAGTTTTTTTCGAAATGAATGAGAATACTTTAACATTATTGAATTAATTATATTAGAATATTGTCAGCCACCAATACATATTAAGAAATAATAGGAAAAGATTATATAATACAAAATTTGTTCCAATTTTGTCAGAAACTTTAATTAGTAATTTAAAACTTTTTTATTCCTTATAATTAATCATTATACCCCGATACATATTTTTGTATTAAAATAATAACTGGGATTATATTTAATGCTTATAAAGCGTTATTTTTAAATGTAATTTTTATTCATAGGTATTTCCACAGTTTTATTTTTATTTGGTATATAGTTCTTGTATATAATAATTGTATGATTCATAGAAGGTATTGCTTCGCATTGTATGAACCCTAATGCAGTTGCGCAGCTTGTCCTTTTTGGACCTTGCGCCACAAAACCCAACCAATCTAATGCAGTTGCAATACATGATTGCTTTTATGCAGTGCTAATTAAAATTTCAATTGCAATTATTCATAATACTTTATTTAACTTTTGTTTATTTTTAACTGGTAGTAATTTTACAGAACATTTGTGACAAGAATTCTTACAGTTTGCAGCTGAAGCATATCCTTAGGAATTCTTATTGTACTTTTATTGTATACAGAAATGATTCAGAATGATATGATCAGGAATGACTGATAGTGATAGTAAATTTTGAAAATTAATGAAAAAAAATACTGAAATAATTAAAAATTTTACCATTAAATCACATTATACTGTAATTGTTAGTATGGAATTGGTAGTATTATAAATTTTTTTGTATTTTAGTTTGTTTTGAAAGAGAAAATTGATTCATAAATATAAAAACCAAATTATATTTATAGTAGCTAAGTATTTGAAAACACTTGATTAAAGAAAGTGTCAAAGATAGAAAAATAAAGTTTCTTTTATTTTCTTAAAGATTTACAAGCAAACAACTCGATTTTGATTCAACATAAAAACGAATACTAAAATGTTCTTGAAGGTAGAAGTAAGATCTTTTAATATATTATCAACATCTTTTTTTATTATTTTCATTATTTACTTTTACTTTTAAAATTTAACTATAAACAAACAAAGAAAATTGCAAAATGGTTGAAAACAAGAAGTTTTAACCTTTTTATAATTTTCTGTTTGTTGATAGTGTAGAAATCATGTTCTATTAAAAAAAAACTTCATCATTGTTAATATATTGAAAAACAAATCATTATTCAAAGAAATTTTAAAAAATTTTAAATATCAATTATTCTAAAAATTATTTAAATTTTTATTTTTATTCTAATTAAAGATTCACTCATAAATAAATTGTTATTTATTTTAAATTTTCTTTTGATTACTTTTACCTTTAAGAAAAATTAAAGTTTTTGCTCAGTTATTTTGACTTACATACATTTAAAATTCTAGCCTTAAGAAGGATTTACTGTTTAAATCGTAAAACTCTAATTCTAAGTCACATATTTCAGGGATCGAATAGATGCATACCATTTTATACCTCTGCACTTTAATAAAAATCTGTTCGAAGGGCTATTGTCAGCACCTTCCAACTGGGGCTAGGAGTTCAGCCACTAAATCATCTCCCTTATTAAGGACCGTTTCTCATATAAAGACCTCCCGCCGATTGACTTCGTCATTATAGTTGTTTGAAGACCATGTCTCGGGTGACGTGTCCGATAGCCAAAAGATCACTCACATATAACTCAATGACCGTTCCTAGCCACCCCCGCTTAACCACACATACACGCCCCTTCTCGATTATCATCCCCCACACCAAAACAGATCCCTCTCGTTTCTACTGTATCTTTATCTGTAGAATGGGGGTTATTGTCCATTTTTTTGTTTCCTCCCAAAGTAACGAGCCAGGGCCCTTTCCTCAGGAAGTCATATTTCATTCGAGAGGGAAGAAAATTATGATGGAGTTGTGTGTATACGTCTCGCTTTTCTCTTTTCTATCCTTTTCTCTTCCTCATTCATTACTTCCGGGTCAAGGGGTAGGAAGTGAGGCCTCTCTTTCTTTCTCTCATCATCTTCTGTTACATCTCATCCATATGCAGAGGTGGGTGATTATCGTGCCTTTCACTCTCCGTCATCGCTCGAGGATGTCTTCTAGCCACTCCGGTTAGAGGATTTTTTGTTTCTTCCAGAAGCATATCAACCTAAGTTTGTTTCGGCTATCCATATCTGCAAAATGATATATTGCTATATGATATTGTTATTCAAGTTCGTAGATAAATTTTCTTCTATAAGAGTTAAACTCCGTAAGAAAAAAGATGTATGATTAGATCAGACAATTTTTCTACAAATATAACATCGTAATGCTTAAATCCTATTCGGTAAAATGTTTATCAACTTCAATCCATAAGTATTACAAAATGAAGTATAAATAGAGTCATTAAAATAAACATACTTTCCTCATGAAAATGAAAAATATCCTTCCTAAATGTTTAACAATTTTTCAATTAAAACAGTATAAAATGTTGAAAGAAAGTTTTATTTTTTATGCTCAACTTAAATTTGCTTTCTTCATTTGAAAATCATATTTTCAATTAATACTTGATTTAGGCTTTGAAATGGAAAAAATAATAAAAATGAAAAAAGCGATGCATTATAAGTTAAGTACGGTCAAAATTCTTCCACGAATATATGCATATTAAAAATAAATAATAAGTAGTTATAATATTTTATTTCTTAGATAATTACATTAGGTATTATAGTAGATTATTAATTAATAAAAATTTTTTCAAGAAAATTTTTAAATTATAAGAGAAATTCATTTATAAAATTACAATAATATTTTTTTAAATATCATTATATAGTAGTACGTTAATACATAAACTATGGATATTTTTAATCAAATTTTCAGAAATTATAAGCAAATGATATATCCAAATAAAACTTCATTTTGGTCATTTCATTAATTTTAAATAATTTTATTACTCAAATAGAATTTTATATTCTTTAACATTTTACATAATAATTACACTTTACAATATTACATAATAATTACACTTTACAATATTACATAATAATTACACTTTAAATTACGTAACTAGGAAAAATATTGATCAAAAACGCAAACACATAAAGCAAAAAAAATTTACCACTTGTGATGCAGTTATTTAAATTCTAAGTAATGCTATGATTAAAATTTAAAAATAATATCATGAATAGGAAATAAATCAATGAAAATACTAAAACTTTACTTACTGTATTTATTATATAGCTTAAAATTCAGTAATTGATCGTATAATTTCATGGATATTTTCTGTGAAGAACTTAACGTAATGTTGTATTCTTCTTAATGAACAAAGTCTTGCATCAATGATATAATTTCCTGAAATTTAAAGTGTTTTAGTTAATTTTTTTGTTCTTAACGAATTTTTCAAATTCAAAATTTATAATGTAATCAGATAATTTTTTTGTGGTTGTACATTATTATCTTGTCTCTTTCTTATTTTACTTTCCCTTTTAAGTATCATATTTTTGCACTGAATTTTAATAAAAACAAATTACCAAGTTTAAACATAGGATTTAAAAATAGCATTTATCTTCATTGTAGCTAAATGCAGAAAGACACAACAAGACCAAATTATCGTTTTTAAACTTTATTTATTTTCCAGATCCATTCAAAAGAAATCATCAGGTTGAATTCTGATCACTTTATTAAATAACTGTGTAAAATTATGAAACATTGAATTTATAAAACTGCCTCTTAAATTGCCACTCCTATAACACATAATATAACAAAGGGAAAAGATTTCAAAATACAAATGCATCAATAAGATGATGAAATACTTAGATAGTAATTGATAATCACACTTCCACTTAAATGACATTGCAAATTCACATGTGTTAGAAGAAAATAACAAAAATAAGAATTAATTTTAATTTTAAATAGGAATTAAAATTTAGGAAAAGGTAATTTCTACCCAGAAATAGAATAAACAAAAAAAAAGAGAGAGAGAGAGATCTGTGCCTATATGTAAGAAATAATATTCAACTTTAAGTATACAGAACAACATTTATTTATAAAAATTCATTGTAATAAAACATTAAATTTTAGAATATTTCTTATAACATCACGAGGGTTCCATGAAGATAAAATGATTTTTTTACTTATTTTTCCATTAAAACAATAGTAGATAGGGAATTTCATCAATGCAGCCAATATTAATTTCGCACATTGCAAAATTATTTATATAGGTCATAAATTCGCACATTCTATTAGAGCAGTTTAACATAAAATAATACTTAAAACAATCTATAAAATAAGAAAAAAATTTAATAATTTTAATACTAATTCAATTAATATTCTCGGTATTATTATTTCCACATAATTGTGTAGTCAATATTTTAGCTACCTTTCATATGACATGTTGTCAATATTTAAGTTACATTTCCAAATGTGTAGTCTTCTATGGTAAATAGAGTATTCTAATGATGAAAAACAATGCTTTTAAACATTAAATTCATTGCTATTATAGTTAGCATAGTTATTTCTATGAACCTATTAAAAACTGAACACTTGATAGAAGGATTATTAAATATATATGGGAAATTGTTATTTATTTTTATATTTTGAAAAGTAATTAATAAATTCATTGCATTATATTAATTATAAATAAATATTTTTAAAATAATAATCCAAACAAGATCTGCCAATCAAAATTTACATAAATTATCTACATTTTATATTGGATTTATTTTACACAAATACCAAATCATCTGCGGTATAGAAAATTATTTAATTTCCTCACAAAACTCCAACTTAATTTTTTAATTGAATGAAATTTGTTAAACATGAAGAATTCTTACGAAAACTAATAAACAATTGCAGAAAATTTATCAATAAGAGATTTATCATTCTAAGAAATGGTGATTTGAATTTGTATAAAATTTATTTTAATTTCTTCCAGTAAATAAATGTTTTTTTATTATAATTATGATTTTGTTATAATGAAATATAGATAATATTTTTTCAAGTAGGTTCCTTTATTATCTTCATAATGTTAAAATTATTTCAATAATAAAAAAACTTAAATGCATTATTAAAAGGAACTTATTGCTTATGACAACGTTATTCTACAATCAAATAGTAATCCAATTAAATATAAAAAATTTCTTAAAAACATTTATTTTTAAATATTACTTTTTTTATTCTATTGTAAAAGAGATTAGTTGTAATTATTCCCTTTTAAAGGTGTTCCAAGTAAAAATAATTACAGAAACATTTAGGTAATTCTTCTGAATAAAATTCTCCCCTCAAAAATTATTTAATAATCATGCATAAAATGTTTTATTTCCTTTCATTTCATGTTGTACATGAAAACAATATTTATATTAGAGCAATACTACTGAACAAAAGCTATAAAAGAAAGAATAATCGAAATTAAGTTTTGGTGGCCTACCATAACTGCCGAGAAGTAATTCGAATTTCAAATGACGCTCCCTAATATGAAATTAATTCTTTCTTTTTTTGTTTTATTTATTTTTGTGTTTAGCATTATTCTTTTATTCTTCCTCTCTTGGATTTTCTTCTTTTTGCTTTTCTCTTCTTTTATTTTCCTTTTTCAACAAAAGCGCATTGCAGAATATAAATGAAGACATACTTTCTCTCTCGTCCTTTTTCATCTCCTCTTTTTCCTGGCACATTATTTTCCTGGAAAAAATTTTCATGGTCAGAAGGGAAGAGGAGACTAGAGAGGATGAAAGGGGGGCAAGCATTTATTTATTTTTTTTTTTATTTTATTTAGTATATCCCTAGCTAAAGTTTTGTGGTGGAATTCGAACTATGTGTGCAGCTCAAAATAACTCTCCCTTAATTTGCTGTTTTGAAGCAGGAAAGAAAGGTGGAAAAATCTTTTTTCTTGCCCAAAGAAAAGGATATCTGTTTCCTCTTTTTACTTTAACGGATATTTAATATATTTTGATTTTTACAGTGACGTCAGGTATTTTTATATTTTGCTCTAGAAAACATAAAAAGTTCGCAGGTCATTTTTCTGGTGTAAAAAGGAAAAAAATTGCTCAGTGCAAGTAAAATTTTCCCAGATTTAGGTACTCTTCATCTCTTAAGAAATTTTTTCTGAATAAAAGAGAATTAGGCTATGCATTATTTTTTTACTTTTCATATTTTTTAATACAGTAAATGAAAAAATCTAAGCCCTGAAAACTTTTTCAGATTTTATTTTTCTATCATAGTATGATACTCTGATGATCTCTTAAACTTTTTGAAAATTTGAAATCTTGAAATTTAATTTATGTAATTTATATTTAATACTGAAATGATGTTTGAAAATTTATTATTAAATATGATTATTATTCGAATTTTACCAAATAATTTAAATACATTTAAAAATTATATTAAAGCATTATCATAATAATAAGAAGGTTGTAAGCAGTAAATATTATGACTGCCATTATATAAATTTATAATAATATCATACATATAAAAGAATATTTCCTAAATATTCTTTTCAAATAAAAGTAGTGGAGTTCTTAATAGACGTTTCTATATTAAATATATGTAATTAAATTCAGGAATTTTCTCAATTTTAATGTTAATTTTCATGTTCCTTTTAAGTTTATCGTTATATATATATATATATATATATATAATCGGTACACTTTTCTATAACAGAGTATTGGAAGTCTACATTAAGCTCAATTAATGGAAACATTTTTTGAAGATATCAACGCTTTCTGCATGTTATATTTTAAGTTATCACTTAAATTTAATAATTTTCTCAGGGTAATTTTTGATATAATAAAATCAAAATTTATATACATTTTTACAAAATATTTAAAAATCAATTAAAACTTTTTTTAACATATAATTTTTAAAATTATTAAATCTTATTCAACTTTTTAAAGTTTGCGATGAGGATGCTTTTCCCCATAATGACTACATTTGCAAGAAAAGCACATTTATAGGGGCAAAGGAATAAACAGTGCGAATATAAATAAATGAACTGAAATTTCTATAAATGCATAAGAATTATGATAACTAAAATCCTAATATTAAAAATGAAGTTCAGATTATAATGAAATACAGGCATATATGTATGTAATGGAATAGAATTTTTTACAGAATTTTAATTTAAATGCCATAGAGGGTTTTAAATTTAAATTCCGCAACAAATATTTCAATTCCTTAGCAATGAACTACAAAATTTTAAATTTATGACTCTTACGGAAAGCTAAAAATCCTTAGTTTATATAATACAAGAGAATATAAGGGGCATTTTTTAAAAAAATATTATATAAATTACCAAATCTGTATCCTTATTTATTAAGTAGAAAATTAAATATAATAATTTTCTACTTTATATATAAAGATAGATTTTATCGAAAAATGCTAAATCTATTAAGTAGAAAATTGAATGTGATGAATAATAATTAATTTCATTGCATAAATTTTTCAAATAAAAAGTATTATCATGGCCATTGTGAACTGATGCATATCAGAAATTGATAAATAGATCTTGTTAAATTTTAAATTTTGTATCAAATAATTTTATTTAATAGAAATTTGTTAATCTATGAGATTTTGAGTATAAAATACTTCACACAACAACAATCAACAGGATTTATAGAAATCAATGATTCAATGAAATTTAATATAAATTTTTGCTTAAGAATTTACAAATGCAAATAGATATTATCCTTGTCTTAATCTTTTAAAATTTGTTTGAAGATATCAAGGATAAAGAATTTTAAAAATATAAACTTATATTACGCTCTAATATTACTGATTATAAGAAGGAAATATCGTTTAATTCAGTTGTTGTCATGTGCCAGCCAGGCTGGCAATATAGGATGCGCTGCTCCACTTTTCCAACTGAACCATATTTGGTGTGGAGTCCGACTTCCTCAGTACACACATGCCATAGGTACCCGTATATAGCGTAGGCAACCATTCACACACAAAGAAAGTACAAAGACAAGAAAGAGAAAGAAAGTACATCCATGCCCGAGCCAGGATTCGAACCCAGGTCCCACCCATCTGTAGTCAGGCACGCTAACCACTAGACAGGTTGGGCGTCGTTTAATTCAGTGAAATTATTTTATATAGTCGTTATAATCACATTTTTCCAGAAAAATTCCTTCATATTTTTAAAGTTAAATTTCTTTCACATGAAATCAAAGATTTCATTAAGCATTTTGGCATAAAATTCGACAATAGTTTTAATTGAACTTGTTCTTCCTATATAAGACTATCATATTTCATAGTAGATGGGCCTAAGATTACCATTTTCAAAATATTCCATTTCAATGTCATTAATTCCATTACGAAATATTTCTATTCGAAAGAAATATCGTAACCACATTATAAAAAGTATATAGATTTCTTAAAATCATATTGACTCTTAAAACTATGATAAAGAAATGCGAAAATTGAACATAAGTCTTTCGGAAAAATCTTATAGAAAGTATTTATGAAAGAGTTGCTACATATTTCATAAAAATGTAGCAACTCCTTCAAATAACTTTTAAAATTATTTAAATATAACTCAACCAAATTTTATGGAAAAATAATTCATTTGCTATAATTTCAATTTAATTGTATAGATCATTTATTTTATCTCAAATCCCTTTTATAATTTTCCATAATGAGAAATACACTTTAAAATGATAAGTATTGTGAAACGGAACAATTGCTGTTCAAGCTATACCTAGTTATGGATTATAATACTAGTTTTTCTAAATTTTTATTGTGATTGGAAAAAACAATTTTAAATTATTTTACTTAAAATTGATTAAACTCAAATGTCTGCTTGCGAATTTTTTAAAGAATAGTTCAGCAGTTAAAATTTAATATTCTAATGATAAATAGCATGTGTATATTAAATGAAAATATATTGTTTTGTATTTTTAATTATTAACCATTTGAAATAATTCAGTTTATGAAAAAATCCATTTGGAATATTAAAGCTACTTAAAACCAAGTAATATATATTTTTGAAGGAAAAAGAAGTTGTGAATAAAATTTACATCAACCAGATCTCTCACTTTTTGAATGTATTAAAAGGCCTTTAATTGATTCCATTTTATCAAATAGTAGAAGAAATATTACGCTCCTTACACAGCCATCAGTTAACTTGAAATTTCCAGCAAATATTAAATGCTTTACTAAAAGTCATTCACGGAAAAGGAATGATTAAAAAATAATTCATAAGTATAACTACTAATATGTCATATTTATTTCCTAAAAACGTACAAGGTGCATTTTTTGCTAATTCATGTTAAACTTTATAATCTCAATACAATTTAAGAATAAGTCCCAACTATCTCTGATTTACGTCTACTAAAAGCATTTTAACCAATTACAGTAAGCACACGTGACGGTTGGGTAAAATACAGCTATTCGTTTTCGATGTATAATAGATGGTGCAATGTGTTTTAAATGTAAAAAATAAAAACATGACACAAAAAATATATCACTTCAATAATTCATTTTTATATAAAGTTAAATACTTTTCTACTTATATTTTCATTTAATTTATTTTCTATTCTATTAATAAGCTGTATATATAAGTATTGCTATATATATTCTTGTATATGTTATTATATTTCTTTTTATGTGTTTATATTCTTTACTGCATATTTGCCGCTGGAAATTTTCGAATTCACATCAAAACATTGTAATGATGAATACTATTTATATATTTTTGTACAAATTTCGTCTGAAGAAATAGCTCTTATAAATCATTGGAGAGTTGAATCATTGAAAGTATTCCTGGGGTTTAATTATATATTCAGGTTAACGATGTATGTAGGAACCTGTTGAAAGTATGAATACAAAACAAATAATGTGAAAAGCTTCAGTAATTCTTTTCTGATAATGGAAATAGCGCCGACAAAGGAAAACTTTCCTCGCCACCTTACACACATCCCAAAGGAGTTGCCAGATTTATGACATACTGTCAATAAGTCTGTGATTTTCTTCTTACCCCACTCATTCTGAACGCGCCACCTAGCGCCCGTGGGCTCTAACAACAACGGCGATCAACCAGTGGTAATGTCTTTTTGGCTGAAAAGACAATGGGTTTCTTAAATTCCACCTTCCAGTTTCCTCACCCTCCAGAGGAACAGATTAAAGTTAATTACAGCTCGATCTACATGTGTCAAGCGGGGCTACGTTGCACGGAGGCCCAGAACTGACTTAATTACCCGGCACTTATGAATATTTCATGTTCTGTTCTGAAAAAGACTTCTCTCTTTAGTGGAGTCAATGCAAGTGGAGGGAGGAAGGGGGTGAATTAATTACTTGGGGAGTTTGGGAAAAGTGTAACGGTAGGAAAATCACCTTACAGGTGTCCGCTGCTCGCCTTCTTCAAACGCATTGAAGAAGGAGAGATTTCGGTCTCTTCCCCCCCCCACCTCACAACACTCGCTAAAAGTTGCCGAAAAGTTGTTATGTTTTATTTCTCCATCTTTTAACTTTTACCATCGACACGACGCCCGACCGAAGCAAGTGCTGATTGAATTTTTACGCTAACGAATATTTTAAGCGAGGCGTAAATATTTCTGACTCCGTGATTCCGTGGAAAATAATAAATTGTTTGAGTGACGTCAGATAACGTATTTTTGCGCTTTTCCCGTGATTTCTCCCTCCACACTTGAACTCATCAGCTCTATTGTCTCACCAAGAATAAATTTTCTGAGTGTAAATTGATTTACCTTGAGAAATATGTGCCAATAATTTTCACAAGTATCTTTACCCCGATTGACTATTGTGTATTTAATTTCTTAAATAATTTAAACTTTTTAATTACTACAAATTCAGAAATTTCGTTAGAAATTAAAAAAAATAATAATTAAAGCTACAAAATTTTATGTGTACTAAGAATATAACCTTAAAATTTGCCAACATTGTTTGCTCCAGTTTTGAATGCTGTAGTTGAAAAGTTTTCTAGAAATTACAATAAGTTTATAATTATCATTAGAAAGTCTGCTTTTTTATGTATTTTTATGAAATAGTTAATTCAGTATATTAAAAATATAACTTTTAAATACACAAAAATGTGTAATTCTTCTACAAATATATCAAGTTGGTAAAACATTGTCATTTGCGTATAATGAGTTTGACAAATGATTTCCCTAAAATACCCCACGACAATAGTTTGCATTACAAGATTAACAAACATTTATACAAATTAAATAAATATTAAAAAATATTGTATAATTATTTCGGTAACTTTAAATAGACGTGAAACTTTAAATAGAATGACTGACAAACCTCTATAGCAAGTTATTAATATCGAGCTTTCATCAAAGCATGATCTCATTCTGAATTTATCATAGCATTTCGAGAAAGCGAAGTTTGACCTTTATGATTTATGATTCATAGAAGCTTTCAACACAAAGGTATATTCCACAAATTTTAATGGAAAAAAATCCCATTATTATATAATAAAGTTCTTGCAGTTTTTTTTTCTACATTTTTATTAAAATAAATTAGTAAGAATGCTAAATAAAAATTGGGAGAGAAAAAAGAAGAATTTACAAAATTCACCATAATCTATTTCTTACCTAATATCAATTATCAAATGCAATTATAAATGTTTACCAAAACAATAAAAATATGTTTCAATAAAAATGTAAATTAATCATACATATTTCTAATAAATATTATTGTTGTTTTCCAATTTCCGGCTACTAGGTTTTTCAGCTTTCAGCACAACAAGGGGAAAAAATGATGGAACTTTCTTATATAACGAATATTGAAGTGGCTGTAATCGTGACCCCGAAAATGGATGTCCCATAATTTAGAAGCAGCACTAAGCAGAAAACTCAGGAGTTGACATACCACCCCATTAAGTATCATTTCGCATGGAGGACATTGTGGCCATTATCAATTTTACGTGCCCCATCCGTCACTAATAAATATAACATGTTTTTAGAACAGCTAGGATTCGAACTCATTACTTTACAATATCAAGAATTACCCCTTAACCAGCCAAGCCACTGAGACCATTTTCTCATAAACGTTACAAAAATTAATTTAAATAAACTTTTGAAAATAATTTTTCGAATTACATTCATTTGAAAATCACACAATGAATGTATACAAATAGAACAATTTCTTGTAACCAATGCCAACAATTCTTCAATCCAACTGAAAGAAATTGAGTAATCATTTACTTCCGATTGATAGAATAATTTCTATTTAGTCTGGCTGAATGAGTTAGATGAAATATTCAATTACTGAAAAAAAAATGAAAATGAACTAAATGGCCCAGATAAAACATTATAAGCTATAAAGTCAAATAGGTGACTTTTAATGAAATACCAGATACTTCTTTCGAAATTTATGTACTGTCATTTAATGTATTATATAATAGTACATTAAGGAGAAATTGTATCTTTTTATACATTATTATTTACTTATGACTTACCATTAAAATTTTTATAGGTAATAAATATTGATTTTTATAAATTTTATATGTAATTAAATAATAAACTCATACTGTTAAAGAAGAAACTTCGAACACGGTTACGTTTTTATCCAGCTAAATGGTTTACAGAAAACAAAAGCATGAAATATTCAATTGGCATTAATTACTGAATCTTCCCAAAACCAGGTTCTGAAGAAACCGCGAAACTCCGATGATCTAGTATGAAATAATTATTCATTGTTTAATCACACATTATAATATCACACAAAATTTTCACTAAATTGCTCATTTAATAAAGTTAGGAGTTATGAACAGCTTAAACTAAAGGATTATATTTGAGTTTAAGAATAATGGATATATACTCATGTCCATGCTGTTAAATATAAAGCTGTTTTGTGCAAATGTGACATATTGCCCGTACAATATCTAAACATGCTCAGTATCAAATAATAGAAGTAATCTTCTGTTATTTAATACTCAACATGTTTAGATATTAAAACAATAAAAGTTAATAATAGAAGTAAAATAGGAAAAGTTACACAACTTAACAAGTAATGATCTCCAAAATTCCAGTATACACGAAATAAATGGCTGATAGATTGCAACTCGTAGTCAGAACATGTCCCTTACATGATGTGTCTGATTCAAGTCAGATGAGAACTCTGGTTATTCCAAACAGGTGATATGCTCAGATTAAAGATAAAAGATTATGATGCTTGTACAGTGATGACAGTCATAATCATTCATATACATAATTTCTGATTCTATTGACATCTATAAGCAAATGCAACGTTGTTCTAGAATGATGCCCCAAATATTTAGCTTTTTTATATCGATTTTAATACATAAATTTGCTTTGGTACCCGGAATAATTCCACTCAAAATGAACAGCCTTATACAACTGTAACGGTGTTGTTTAATGATGCTGTTTTGTTGGAAATTGTTAGATATGTCTGGATCTAACAAATCCAACAAAAACTTCGGAAAATGTCACACATACCCACTGTGTAAATGTTCAGATTATATCTTCTACACCAAAGTACCATCTACGATAGCATGTTGCTGTA
>JAPDSC010058753.1:662959-696480 GCA_026290005.1 Latrodectus geometricus
GTTATTGGCGAATACAGAAAATCTATCAGTAATGTATTTCCGATTTTCCCATGCTTTACGTCTATTGGTGTTTCCATTCTCTCACCTCATTTTTCTTCCAATCTTTCGAAGTTGCTAAAACCTAGAGATAACACTTTGCGCAACTCCAAATTATTCGAATACAGTTATCTGCGTGCTCTTACTTTCAAAACGATCAGTCTTTTTTTTAAAAAAAAGTTTACAAGTGTTGTGTCCTTTTTGTTATAACTATTCGGTTATGGTACCGTACTTCTTATATGAAGCTTTGGAATTACTCTCCTACACATATTACTTAGCCAACATTCGTTACGTTTTCTCCCTCTCCCTCCATTATGAAGTACTGCCTACGCCATCTGGTGGCTTCCGGTAACTAGTAACATTAACATGTCATTTTTGAAAATATATGTGATTTCATTGAAATTCTTACTCTAAATTATTGTTTACATTTGGTTTTAAATTGTTTTATATAGTTTTATACTGTTTTCATATGGTTTTTAAATAATTTAAGGACAGGGGTGTATAAGGAAATATAGGAATGTATAATATTTCTTTAAATACCGATGAATTTTATACTTAAATAAAATTCAAAGGTTCAAGTTTAGCTTTATTTGATGTACCGATGTTAAAATGTAACGTGTTCCTTATTTTGTTAACCTACTGTAAGTCCATACAATATGCATATTTTAGAAATTATATCTCTAAGTAGAAAAAATTTCGCTTCAGTTGTTTTTTTTAAGAAATTATTCAGAATTGAAGAAAATAAGAGAAATAATTGACAACCATGTGTCATTTAATTTTGGAAGAAATGGAGACAGTAACGTGCTTTATAAAATGTTAAGTTTTTAATTCTGCGGCTTTTCTGCCACCGTGACTCTTTAGGGAACTGGAAAAATGAAAATATACTTCTGTAATTTGTAAAATGGATAAAAATTGCTTGAAATTCCTTAAAATTATCATTAAAGTTAGTAATCAAAGACGCTGAACTTTTATTTTCAACTAAAAAGGTTATATAGCAATTAGATGCACATGAAAGACACTTAATATAATTTAGATTTTAACATTGATTAGGATTTGTGATAAACTTTTTGAATTCGGATAAAGAATAGTATTGAAAGATATTAATAGTGTACAGTTTACTTGAAATTATTTTCGTTCACAAAAACAATTTAAAAGGTTCTTTTCTTTATACCCTACATAATATTTTATCATTATGACATTCTTTAAAATACAATATGATTATTTTACATCGGACTTATTTTTACCGATATAAATATATTTTTGAATGTACGTATATTTTTCACCAATATACAAATTCAACATTTTGCACCAGTAATTAATTTTTCAGTTATGTTTTTTACATAAAGTTCTCAATTGCTATGTTATATATTATAAGACATGGATCAAGAATCAAAATTTTGTAACTGTAGTAGACACTCATAATTTTCACAATTGAACTTAGTGCAACATTTAAGCCAATGAGACACAACTACATAATTTTAAAATTTTGCAGTCGTTTTCCTCAATTTCAGGATTTATTCTGATACGATTTCTAAAATTACCAAATAAAAAAAAATAAATAATAATAAAAAAAATAAAAAAAATAAAAAAATAAATAAAAAAAACTTTTGCCTTTGAAAATAGCAGTTCTTATGCGAAAACTTATTATTAGGCAAAACTGACTTCCTATATTAATCTTCAATTACTCAGAAAGTCTTAACAGTTCACATGGAAAATGATTTTTCTATTCAATATTTATTCAATACAATCAAATTTATGTATCAAATAAATCTTATTTTAACACTTGCCATAATTTTTCAAAATAACTTCAGTTTTAAACAGCATAAAAGATCTTACATACCATCCAAACCCTCAATCAGCTATCAGAGGAAGGATTTTGCAAAAATCATCAAAGAAATAAGAATCCTTTTAAAATTTAAAAGATCCTGATTGAAACAGAAACCAATTGTTCTAGATTTAAAGATGTAGACCAAGAAGGCGAAGTTCAATGGCGCAAAGTAAAGTGAAATGTCGTTGTTTATCTGAAATACGACGTTGGTCTACTAAAAATTCTCGCATTATTGAAATTCAAGCGAAGCAATTTCTCAGATAAAACCAAAAAGAAATAATGTAATTGAATGAAAGCTCAATGCAACTAGATGCCAATTACAGAAGAAGATATTGGTCAGTAGGAAAGCACCGATTCTTTTCCTACCGGTGAAATTGCTTTCATTTCCTACTTTATCATTAAGTTTCCTTATAAAGTTAAGAGTATGGTGGCCCGTAAATGCACTTACTCTTGCCTTTATAAGAAAGGAAAACAAGCATAAAAGCATATATATATATATATATATATATATATATTGAATGTAATGAACATGTAAATTATTGTAATCCCATAAATCTTATACCACTCTTTTTTTCTTTGATATGAATGAAATATTATCACATACTTAGCATATAAAAAAATAATCAGATGTTATGACTAAAAATTTTAATTAATATATAAATGTTGATCTCTCAGTAAATATATCTCCTATTTCTTAAACATTTCAAATATTTTTCGAGTGAATCACACATATTTTAAGGTTCAGTATAAAATACTACACCAATTTACTAATTCATGAAATGTACATACACATACCAAAAGCATAATCTTTATTTCTCTTTCGCACAGAAGAAATTCCTTCTCGTCATCCCAGTTAGTAGATAAGTCCAGGTTCAAAACTCTTTAAATCTTAAAATTGACTCCATTTGCTATCAGATTGCGTTTTCTAGAACACCGCAAGGTGGTTGTAGCTCAATATCAAAAGTATAATTTTTTTTTATCACACACAGCTAATAAATAAAACTTAATACTGTGAAAGATCATTAAAGATTAATTCTTTCCACCATAAAACGTAATCTGGTAAATAAAATTAATCAGATAAGTTCTATTCATATAATGTAAATAATATTATTTAAATAATAAATAATATTATTTAATTAATAATATTATTATTTAATTAATAATATTATTATAGACAATGATCTTTATTTAATAGTAAAAAATATTTTACTTTTTGTGTGATATTGAAACTTAAAAAAGAAATTGCTATTTAAAGTATTATCTCTCGTAATCTAATTTTTTTAAATATGATATGATGAAAAATTCTGATAATATCTTTGATTAAATACAATTTTATCTCAAATCATACATTTATTGCCTGAATCACACTTATACATCAATATCAATGTATAAATTTTGGATCTAATCCTTAATAGAATTGTGATGCCAAATATTCGAAATAAATAGCGTAGGATTTGGTCAAAGAAAATTTTAAATTGATATATTTTGAAACTATGATTGTTCCTATTGTTTTCGAAAAATAATTTTGCATTAAAAAGCCAATTAAAAATGGTAAATTTTTTTTTAGAATATAAAGAATATTTTTGAAAATTTGTAATCTCACTTTATAATTTTATTCTGAATTTTTTTGCATGAAAAGAATTCAATGATAGTTTTTTGTATAAAGTACTAGTTTAATCAAAGATATATAAGCGGTATTTAAATTTTGTTCCAAAATAAGGATGTGGATATAATTTATATCAAAAATATATTTACAATAGATTAAATCGGAAATTTAAAAAAAAAATAAGTTCAACTATTACGTAGGGGTAAACTTTGAGATAATTAGTCTCATTTTTATTGAGTGCAAACATTCTACAAGGATACACTACTTGAACTTAATCAATACTGAAAGATATCGTGTGTTTTCAGGGCAACGAAACTCAATCATATTTTACATCTCCTCTGCAAAAATCGTTTTTCTATTTCTTTTACCGCTCCTCTCCATTTCATTACTTTCTTTCTTTTTTCCTTTAATTTCAAAAGCCCTTTTCCTAGGTATGGCGTATGTTTTGAGCAAAACTTCTATCTTCGACAAAACTATAATGAAGAGCCGGGGCTGTAAAGCCGGCTTAATCACAAGCGAGTAAACTCATCCTCCAAATTGAGAAAGAGAGAGAGAGAGCTCGGCAACACACCTAATACCGGAATTCATATGCAAATTCTTTACAACTCTCGAAAAATCATATTTTGTTCGAAGAGACGTCGGGTCTTCGCTGTAAACAGAGAGAAAGAAAGATCGGGCCTAGCAAGCGATATACTGTATTCAATTACAAGCCACTGGTTTCTTCCTCCCTTTAAAAACTCTCCGTCTTCATTCGAAGTCCCCCTTAAGACCCTCTCGACCATTTCTTTTCAAATAATAAACTGACAAAAGCTTTCGTAATAAAGATCTTTTTAATAAAGCTACCAGAGCCAGCGTGTGTTTAAGCCATATAGTACCAGATAACGCGTGGGCTCCTCTCCTCCTACCCTTCGTCGCACTCTTTCGCCGCCCCGGAAAACAGGAAAAGTTTTCAAGAGTGTTTCCATTGCCTTGGTTTTTATTCTTTCTTACATCTTTCCTTCTTTCATTTATTTATTCCTTCAAGAAATATATAAGGGAGGACTTTTCGCTGGAAGGTAGCGTGGAAAAAGGGGTGTAGGTTGGGAAATGCCTTATCTCCTGTTCTTAATTCGCCTGCAATATGCGAAGTCGGGCGAGGGTAGGGGAAGAGAGCCCCCATAAAAAGAGTGGTGCCAGCCCCGGCTAATGGGAACGGTCTCTCTCCTGTGCTGCTGATGGCCTCAGTTGCATCTGCATCTACTGCAATGACACAACCAAAAAGGAACTAGGGTGGTGAGGAGGTGGACGTGGGTGGTGAGTCGGGATATTCAAAAGACGGGAAAGGTTCGAAAGAAAGAAAATAAAGAATAAAAAGGGGAGAAGAAGAAGAAAGTTGGCCCCGAAAAATTTGCATAGGATCGTCATTTCAGGCAGCCATCTTGTCCCGGGCCCATCAACGTGGGAACTGGAAGATGATTTGCATGAGAAAAGGACGGAGTAAAGGGGGTAGTAAAAAAAGAAAAATACAAAAAAATAAAGGCAAAAGCAGTAGCAAGACCTGCTGCGTGTGTGCCGCGTGGTGTACGTGTACACTTTATCTGCATGTGTGTATGTGTAAGCGACGTGGATGATAGTCTCATTCTATTGATGGAGCGAAAGATGCCGAATCACTTACAGGTGCTACATTTCTTGGCGCCTCATCGCGTTCCAAGGTCGTTTAGGGGCACTTCCGTAATTTATGATCAGCCATTTCATATTTTATGTATGTGAGCAAAATCAAAATTTGTAAGGTTGAAACAAAGGCTTCAAATCAAAACCGTTTTTTGAAAAGAAACGTTTCAATTTGAGAGCATCACTCTTGAGTGTACTCCATTCGTTATTGACCTATTTTGTGTCTTGAAGCCTTAAAGTAATTTAGTCTATGAAGACTCTTCAGAAATATATCAGAGTAATTTCTCACCAGAAATACAATCTAATACATTATTTGAATGCATATAGTTAAATATTGGCTGATGTGTTATTTTCTAAGTCAGTCATTTAATACAAATTTAGTGAACAACAATAAAGTATAATTATGTTCAATGAGTTAATGCATTTTTATAACCAAAGACAAATGTTGTTGATACGTCTTCCGCCTATTCTCCATGGCTATATGTTTCGCAGTTCTACGCACTGTGTAAATTTGAAAAATAAAATTATCTAATAAATCTATCACGTTCAAAAAATGTGCCAATTGGCTATGTATATTGATAAAAAATAAGCAATGAAAAATGTCTGAAAATCGATAAAAGTAATGTTCCAATAAAGAATAAGATTTTTATATCCTCTATTGCCTCTCTTATTTTAGTAAAACAATACTAAAATAAAGGAAACAAATTAGGATATAAAATATTGCTAATATATTAAAAGTAATAATAAATATTTATTATTCTTTTAATAAATTCGAAGTTATATATTAAAGCATTAATTTCAAGTATAAACTTAAGCTCAATGGACTAAGTGGTATGACTTCAGATTGAGAGGACCTAAATTCGATCCAAGCTATTTTTGCGCAACAAAAAATGTGTACTTCTACTGTTTACATGCATATCTATCGGGTAAATGCTAAAAAGTTTTCAGATTTTCTCTCTTATGTTATGAGAATATCATACATTGTCTATGAAAATTTTTATTGGAAAGACTGGTGCCGACATGTATTTAAACATTTCATAATTATTCCTCTTCAGCAATACACTTTTAATTCTCATTATTCATGATCGTAATTTTAAAAAGCAAAAATATTTAAATAAATCATGTCAATCAATGATATGCTTTAAATATTTTTATAACTGAAGTTAGATTAAAATGGACACAAAATAATTTCTCCCTCTAAAATGACATGAGATATAAATTTCGCCATCTAATGATATAAGTAATGTCATTAGTAATTAATTTTAGCCAACATTTCTACCATTCTATGGCAAAATAACTCTCAATATCGAAGTAACACATAAAATAAGTATATTTTCAAAAATGTTTTTCAATGTTTCGATTAAATATAACAAATGAAATTTTAGAAAACGTTTTATTTTAAACAAGTACATAATATCTCTGGCAGCAGTAGTTATATCCATCTTATGTTTGATACAACTCAAAGAAAAAATTCTTAGCACAAGACAGCTTTTACTACACTACACTTGTGACTGTCTGCAAATGTTTTTTATTTTGCCAGATTTGTTCACATGAAAATTTAATTAATCGGAGAAATTTTGCTTTCATTCATTATAAGAGGTACTTCAGAACTGATTCCTGATGAACATAGAAAACATTCGGGACATTTACTTAATAGCTATCAATCACATACCATTAAATGGCCTCAAATAGCATCGCACTCAATAATCAAATAAAAAAGTTTTAGCTTACTTTATCTATCACGTGATGCAAATATTTTTTCTGCAGGAGGTAGGATTTTCTAGAATTATAATGTTCCATTTCAATCATTATAGATTTTACAATCTTTTTATGAACACGAAGGGGAATTAGTTTAGATCTTGCTTCTCAATACTTAAGAACAACAAAATTATAAGATAATAATACAGGCCATTCGTCAATATGCTTTTTATCCCTAGATTGTCCAGAGTTACAGAAAATGCAGATAAAAGTATCTTTTAGAGGAATTTTAAAAAGATTGACATCTCAGAAAATCGTGCCCAGTCAGAAGATCAAATAATTCCATGTCTACAAGACGAGAAAAATATAGAATAACTCATTTTAAACCAATGAAATATTCCCAGGTTTTCCAGGATTTAGATTCATTTGATAGATGGAAGATAATTTTTCCATCCTTTACAAGAAAAACGACTCTTTCATTTCCTTCGATGCTACAGTGAGCAGAAATCCATTATAAGATTATTGAATCTGCACAAGTTTTAAATATCTTCCAGCATTTTTTAAAGCAATTTTACAACAAAATTTATCGGCCGAAATAAATTTTGTTTTAAAATTGTTTATCTATCTCCAACAACAAAATTTATCTTGGAGACAGCTTGTAAAGCGGCTTTTAATAACACAATACAAATAACACATTACAAAAACTTTACAAGATAATAGCCCGTCTTCTCAGCGTTTAATTGATACAGAGCAATAAATATAACCTCAACTTCACCATCGAAACTAAAAGTAACCTCTTCTCACTAACTTGTAGAATGCAAAGCGATTACAATAGATTTCTGCATCAGCTCCAATGCTTCCCTCAGTCATGGATCTATCGATGTAAATGTGAGTCCAGAGGTTACTGGGATACCCTCTCTCAATAGTTTCATAAAACTAAAACTATGATACGTGCAAATAACGGTTCTACACCGCGCTAATAAAATATTTCTAATAAATCTAGAGGGTTTTCATCATTTTTATAACCATTTGTATAAGTCAATGTCAAACAAATTGATTGTTCTTATATGAATGTCAAAATGGACTTCAATATCTTGTTAACTAATGACACATAATTTTATGGATATATATTCTAAATAAAAAATTTTGTTTCGATGAAATTTTAAAAGCTTTCCATACACATTTCATCATTTAAAAACATCAAGAATAATTCTTAAGAATAGCACTAAGATTCATATGCAATACTAATTTTTGATATTGATGTTTATAAATATCAGAAAATGATTAAATTCTGCATTAATTTTATTTTAAAATGTTCACAAATGAAGTAGGATATCCGATTTAAATGTTCAATTAAAGAAAAATCATGTGATCATATTGAAATAGAAGGATTTCATCTTGGTACAAAGATTCCAGTATACCTTTTATAAAAATAAATTGAGTGTTGTCTATTTAAAATATTGCCCCTGTGATTATAACCATGATAGGCAACACACGTAGCAATATGAAGTACTAGTTGCGACTAAGCATAATTTTTCTTTCATCTTTAACTAGAAAATATTATGGAAAATCCCTATTAGGAAATATTTGAAAATCAAACCAATTATCACTAAGTATTTCAATAAAAAGTGTATGATAAAATTTTAAGTGTTGTATGATAATTATAATTTTAAGCAATATTTCAAGATAAATAAAAGATAATAATATTATAAGTTATTTAGAACTCAAAATTTAAGGAAATGCCAAACAGTTCGAAGAAAGTATGACATTCTGAGAAAAGTTTTATGATGCGTTGAAAAATCTTAGAGTTGAAGAAAATTTAAGTTCGCCAAATATAAATTATTCTAATTTCCTTAAGATTAAAATTTTGTAAATATTTCAATTTGTTACGAAAATACTTACATTCTAACTATCTGTCGGTTATTCCTTAATATACGAATAAACTTCAGAATTAAGTGTTTAACTTGAGCAATAGAATACTTTACTAAGGCCATAGTAACATATATATTAAATTTATAAGTTTTCGACACATAATTAAAAAGTCAAATTAAATTGTTTGCTGTGTCAGAGACATGATATGCTTAAATACCATGAAGTATATATTTATATTTATTCAACAAATTCAAGTGCAAATTATTTCAGCTTGTTGTATTAATCCACTTTAGTACTTGAGTTGCTGGTCTTTTATAAAGTTTTGGAGTTATAACGACGTCTAGAAATTTTAATACATTCTTCAATGTAGGGGGAATAATACAAATTTAAAACAGTATTGTTATTATGAAGTATCGTGATTGCTAAAATGTTTCGTGTTACACTTAAGCGAATATCAAACAGCCATCTTATTTCTCACTATGTAAAATGCAGTTTAAATTGCAACCATAAAAAATAAAAAAATTGCACAGTTGGAATTCACAACAGGAAACTGTCGACTATAATTTTACCACTGAACTGAAAATTATTAGATAAAATTTAATATGGTGAATATTTTTACTAAATTTTAAATTTGTCTATACGACATCTGTCTATACGACAAATTAATATCAATAAGACGATCAAATATCGGCAAATTTTATAAAGAAGAAAAGTCTTTGAAATGTCCCTATCTTCTTCGAATTTCTGTTTCTTTGGTCTTGGTTTTATTTTGCTGATTTTTAATGATCTTCAGCAAATAAAAATAGTATAGGCTTGCTTAGTAAGAAACAAATAGGAAAACTCTGCCTCATGATATTAAATTACTTCATGTGAACTATCATTAAATGATAATTAGGAGTTCGAAAAATTCCTAAAACCATTTGGAATAAGCAACAGGTATTACCTTATCAACACTTATTGAATGGGATACGATATTCTTTTCACTGAAATCATATTTTATTGCCTGAAGCTTTATATTAAAATATATTTATTTAGAATGATGTCATATGGCAATGCTTTCCCTTCGTGCTGCCATCTATTGTAAAATTTTAAAAACAATGAAAATTTGATGAAAAATGAATGTTTTTACTGTTAATCAGTGTCACAGTTATTTATTCCACACGGATTATAATGACTTAGTGAAACAAAATACCACCAAATACTACTTATATAAATAAAATTATACCATTAAAATTTTATTTTATTTTAAATACATTAAATTGCTGTTTTTGATCATTTTAGACTTACTTTGGGTTGATGTAGCCTTGGTGGGTTATTTGGAAAAACATCATCTAGTTTTCGTCTCTACTCCTAAGCTAACAGAAGGTTCATCATATTCACTAACTGTGGCAAGAGTATGTAAAACAGCTCGTAGGCTCAATGCCAAGCGAAATGATACCTATTTGATGACAAACCAAGACTGAATGTCATGTGATAGGAGATTCTTTGTGATTACGAGAACTCACCCTCTTTTGAGGTTGCGATGGAAAGCCCTATCGATTTCGGCTCTTGTACTGCTGAAAGTTGAAATTCTTTGTGGACGGACAACAGAAAAATAATTTGGTTTGTAATTGGATATATTTATGATAGATATTTGCTGAAATTTTCAGCTCCCTTAAACGAAAACTACGTAGTAAACAGTCATTTGGCATTGCTTTTTGAAATCCTGTATACTTCTGTGAACTCCAATGGCTCAGTAGTTTTCATTAAGATCAGAGAAGGGAAGCATTATTGGCCTAGGGCAGTGATTGGGAGTGTGACCACATTCTTCCTCACTGAGTTGCTGGAGCTCCGTGGCTTGGTGACGTGTCCACGTTAATCTATTACGTCCAAAATCCTTCTACAGGTGTGGCATGGATTTTGAGAGGGAAGTGTCAGCTCAGATGTGACCTCATCACTTGACTGTGATTCAAAATTACGAGGCGCTTGATGACAGGTGAATATTCCAAACCCGTTAACCTTAAGATGTACTCCGGGGCTCGCCTGCATAGCTATGTATACCTCTTTCACACAATAAAGGCTGTAATACAGAAGTTAAATTGTGAAGTAAAAATCCTTCTTTGATTCTTTTAAAACTATTAACAAAGAAAACAGTTGTAAAATTACTAGTCAACCAAAAAAATCGTTCTTTTCTACATTGCTATTTTTCAAACAAAAGAATATAAACATTCCTTAAAAATAGAATATATTTCAAGCAGGCATTTTTACTTGTAATTGAAAGGCTGTTAATTTTAAAAAGTAAAAGTAAAATGGTAAAATATAAGTCAGCAGTTTTAGTTTAGATGATTTTTCGATTATTTTTCTACTTACAGAATATGAATATTCGCCACAAATAAAACAGTTAATCTTTTTGTTTGGAATATTTACTTTCATTAACATATTCTCCATTGAATTAGAGAACGATTTGTCAACATTTTAAATATAGTCTGATTTCATAGGTTTTAAATATATGTTTCCGATAATAATCAATATTAAAGCAATTCCTTTTTTTTAACTTCAAACTGTGCACTATTTCTATAATCCTTAATGCGCATTCAATACAAAGCTTTTTGAATGAAAATCCAAGATGACATTTAAGTTCTACGTACTATTAATACTTACTCTTCATTAAAGATTTATACTTTCCTTTTATAGAAAAATCTAACCAAAAAGTGCGTTTAGTAACTATATTTGTAGTAATCATTAAAGTAAAATGTTTTTAACCCGAAAATTTTTCTTTCATATTAATTCTACTCCAAGAAACACTATTGCATCATCATTCTTATAAATTATTTCTTTATTTTAGATAATTGTAAATAGAATTCCTTTTTCTATTCCAAATTATCTAAAATAAACTAATTATAAAAATCTGCAGCGTTTAATGTGGTAATTTAACCTACGCACAATTTCAGATTTAAATAGATTTTCTTATAAATTACACCTGACATTTGTATTTTTATCTTCAATAAATAATAAAGCGCTTACATTTTATTGCAGTCGTTATGAAAAAATAAATAAGAGTCATAACAAAAACGGGGCAAAGAGGAATTACAAACCACGATATCATGTAAATTGTATTCTGATTTTACAATACAATAAAGTCTTCAGAGTTTCGAAATTTGTTTTCTTAAATTGAGCCATGTCTAATTTCCTATAAATTTGTTAAATCAAAACTTGATAATTAATGCTTCTCGAATAATTTCTTTTGTAAAGAATTTCTTTGACAATTTTACAAAGCAAAAGCATTCAATGGTAAAGAAAATTTATGTTTTCTAAGGGTATTTTGTTATTTGACATTTTTAGAATTAATAAATAAGAATGAATGTCAATGATGAATATAAATTTTGTCAAAGTGAAAGTCTAAAGATAAATTGAAGAATGAAGTCAAAAGATAAATTTTCAAAATGTTTGACTTTATGCAAATTGCATTATGAATTCTACCCAAAATTAACAATAAATCTGTTTTATGTGATTACTGAAAGGGCTGATAACATATTTTCTTTGTTTTCAGCTTCTCTAATACTTGTGGATGATATTTCTATGTATTTAATTTTAACATATTCCCATCAGACAAAATAGAATAGTTGTGAGTCTAAGTCAAACAACCTATGGAAAAACTGTTCCTAGTTAAAATCTATTCATATCCACCTCTTGTAATAATATAAATCTGATAAAGCTTTCTGGATCAACTCCAAATAAAAAATACTTTGATGAAGCTAAATGTGTCATATATATTCGTAGATGGGATTTGGAATGAATATCGTTTTTGAATACGTCGAGTAATATTTCATATTTCCTATACAAAAAAGGAATTCAAAAAGCTAACAAAAACAAATTTTTTAAATATATTTAGTGACGTTTTCTAAATAAAAATCTTGACTTCCTGTTTTCCTAGTCCTCGGCTAATAATTTAAATGAATGTATTTAATTTAAAGGATGCTATTTGAAAAGAAGTTACTTTCTTATATTTTTATATCTTGTACAAATTCTAAAATTATTTTCACATTAGTTCTAAAATTTAGTTATATTTTCTAACACCTGAAATTATTAAGTTTTATAAAAACCAAAGTAAAAATTTTATTAAAAAGCAATACAAATTACATTAAAAACGTACTTTTTAAAATATAATAGCTAAAAAAAAAAAAAATTCTAACAGAAAGGAAAAATTGCATATTTTTTAAAAATAAGAACATATTACCAATTTAAATAATAAAATTATTTTTTGGGGTAAATCTTCCTTTTTGTTTTATTTATCACGACAATTTTTTATTCAATTTTAGATTTATTGTGTGACACCTAAAGAAAAGAGCCAGTTGTCTGATGCATAAGTCCGTTGCTAGAGTGGAAAAAAGTAAATAAAACAGGGGTACTCTTCACTGTCGGCCCAACATTTCGAGAATACACCTCACTTGAACAGAACCCCACTGGAATTTACGAGGAAGCTTTTTACTCTCTTCTCTCCCTCCCTTTTCGGGTCTGGGAGGAAAAGCCCCGGGGGTCTTAAATGTGGGAGGTGTAAGCGTTGGGGGGATGGACCCTTCCTCGGGATATCTGTGAGTGTATTTACTGGCTCTCGCAATTTGCGAACATTACTAAAAAGGGAAAAAAAATTCTCCCGAAGTCTTTTTCTTTGTTACAGCATGGCAGCGTGATTTCTCCGGAGTATCTACTGCCATGAGGAATTTAAAAAGGAAAGGAAAAAGGGAGGATTGAAAAAACTCCTCTCCTCATCCACCCCCACGCCTTTTCCTCGGTATTAATCCGAACGATCATTTGAAATGGAAATGAGACGTCACATTTTCATGCTAAAAAGGCTTTTCGTTGATGGGGAGGGGGAAAGATGGGGGTGTGAATAGTTTCACTTCCCTCTTTTCTGGATAGGGGTGCTACTGAAGAAAAGATGCTGAAGATCGCCGTGTTCGTGACTTGACGTGACGAATGTCGTAATTTCCTTCGCTCTATTTTCTTTTCAATCAATGAAGGGATCCGTTTTTGTTTCGTTCGGGTGAAGAATATGTTTTTGTTAACAAAGTACCGCTTTATTTTAAAAAATTTTCTTGAAATGATCACAGTCTCAGTTATGTAAATGCAAAAGAATAATTTTCCCAATAAATTTTAAATTAACATTTTTTTTTGTGTCCATATATTCATAAATATACATATAGATACAAATTTTCATATACATTTATTGTTTGATAAAATTTTATCTTCGTTTCATTCATATCAATAAAAATACTCGTGTGTGTGGGTTTTTTTTTTTTTTTTTTTTTTTTTTAATGTAACGATTAAATTAGTTATAATTTGCTTCACTAATATAAAAAAAGCTCGAGTATCTTTCTATGAATGAGTAAAATAAGTAGAATGATACTCTCGTGTTTATTTGAATTAAGATTCCACATGCCTTATAATGATAAATATTTTTGCCCATAAAACATTCAAATGCCTAGCTATTAGGTGCTCGGCGTTTCTGATAATTGTTGAAGATGTCTGAAAGACGACATTATTTGATAAAGCTCGCAAAAGCCACTATTTATTTAAATAATTTCACAAAATATTGCATCCAAAGTATATGGTAGTTACGTCAAGTTTGTGTAAATGATACAATATGCGGCAGCACATGCTATTAATGATACCAAAAATTCGGAAAAAAGTTTAAATATTTATTAAGATTTCACATAAGACAAGGAATGATTTTCTTTTTACAGGAAAAGAGATTTTTGATTGATTAATTTATAATAAATATCTCGAATTTAAGTATGCTAGATCTAGCTCAAACTTCAAGATTCATTGAAACACATTAAAAAAACTTCTGCTAGCATTACCTGAAATTTGCATTAATGGATTCCACATCAATTTACTGCATAACAGAGAGAAAAATGATAGTGTTTCCTTGACTAAAAAATTAGTTTTTATTGAATTGTGGTAGGTTAGAAGTGACACGTATGTTAACGCAAGGCGTACACAGATTGTGTATCTTTCAGAATTGAAATCTCCTCCTAAGAAAGCTTTACGAAATGAAATATGCAGAGAATAATTCCAAAATACCTGCTAGCTAACAAAAAATGCCCTTTTTATATTGGACTCAGCATGATTAAAATCCATATTGGTCATGGACACACAACGAATTCAATAGTCTATTAAAATGCTGAGTTATTTGCTCCTATTTTTATTAAATGAAAAATAATGTTTTTGATTGGAAAGGACTATTTCTCTCTTGATTTTGCGGTCATGGAGTCGATTGAATATTGCCACTTTCATGTAGTGTCACAAACTTCTGTTGTTAAAAAGCATAAAATTTTGATGATGTGAAAATTGATATCTAAGAATTACATCATTCGATTTTCATTGAGATAAAGAACACCTTCCATAAAAATGGCAAAAATCTATAAGTAGTAATGATGTCTAAACAAAGTCTAAGCTATATATTTTGTCTTTGCAATTCTACATGGTTTGTAAATATTGGGTAAAATATTGATATTACAAAAGTGCTACAGGACACTTGACAAATATCAGCAATAACTTATTTAAACTAGCAATAGACTAAGAATTGTTTCTCCAATTCATAATATTTATTTCCGGGATTTTTTTTTTTATTATTATTAATCTTCTATTACACGTTCCTTTATTTTGAATCGTTTGTAAAGTTATTTACACATTATTGGGTATGAAAGATAATTATTTAAAACATTGTTTGAAAATTATAATTCTAAATTTATTTATTTTTTCCATTTCTCTGTAAAATTTTTACCTTCTAAATATTTGTGATTCGTTTACTTAATATGCGTTTAATCTAAATAATCAAAGAATGTTTATCCATTTATGAAATAACACAATATCTGTATTGGCTTATTTTTAATACCTTATCTAAAATCTATTTATATTTTTATTTACCCTATTAACTCTTTTAATTAACGATTAAATTCTTTTCCTTTATATTATTCACAAGATTATGTCATCCCTTTAATTTTCTACACTCAGTTTATTTTTTCAAAAATTCATTGAAAGATTAATAATTGCAATGATTAATTATATATTTATGCGTACATTCAACTCAAGAGAAATAATTATGTTAAAAAATATAATGATTAATTATAAATATGATTCAAGATTAATGCTAGAGGAACATTTAACATTTTTATATGAATTTTGCAAAAGAACGTCATGAAAATAACAATGATTTCACAGATGAATTTATAATAATCATAAACACGAAATTTTAAAATGGTTCACGTTAAATTCAAATAATTAAAATTACAGTAATTTAATTTTATATTCAGGTAATTGAACAGTCTAAGAAATATTTTCAAGAATGATTATCAATAATCCCCCTGAAAAGTGAATCTACTAAATTCTGTACTGCCTCCTATTACGGGCAAATCTTCATCTTGAAAGAAAATAGCGCAATTTTTTTATAAGCATATGTTTAAATTATAATCTTCCCAAAGAATTCATTAATGTTTAAATGATCTTACATTTTAATTTTCATTAAAGCAGATTTCTGATTATATTAGGATCTGAAATCCTATTTTTTCAGTTGATATCGTTTAATAAAATATAAGAATGTGGAAACAAAATTGCACAAAAGGAATTATAAGTAGATTAAACAAAATGGCAGAGTTCATAAAAAAAATAATAGAATAAAATGCAAAATTGATCTCCAGCAGTATGTTGTTATCTTTAAGCATTGACAATGACTTTTTTTATGATAACACGCAGTTAATGAAATAGTTAATTGAAGAGAGTTATAAAGCAGTTAAATTGAAGATAAGACAAAAAAGTTTCGATATCAGAAATTCTAAATTTTAAAGTAGCAAATTCATGCATAAAAAGAGTGATACCTTATAAGCAGAAAAAGTTCAAAAATAAAAAAAACTCCTCAGGATTTTTTTTAACATCCTAAAGGGCTATCATGGAATAAAGCTATCATGGATGACTTTATTAATATTTCCAGTTATTTAAAATAAATTAAAATATGATGCAATAGGTTTTCTAAATTATATAATGAAAAATTTCAAGATTACCAATCTAACACACCTTTAGATAGCAAATAGAAATACCTACATAGCAATTTGTAAAATAGGGCCTTACACGGAAGTTGATATCAAAAACAGTGACTGAAATCGAAAAAGAAAACAATGTTGATATCAGCACTTCTGGGATTTTTTTATTATTTGGATTTAAACAATTTTGATTTTTTGTTTCGTCTCTCATTTTTTCTTTTATAATTTGATTAGAAAACAAATGTTAGAACAGCTAAATTTCTGCTATTTCAGATTATAATCTGTAAAATTTCAAGTATGTCTATCTTAAATCATATAGAATTCAATTGTGGTCCATAATAACAATACCGTAACATCCAAAGGTAAAATGGTATGATTTTACTAAACAACAAAACAAACTAAGCAAATTCATTAGAATTACCGATTTTTTACTATTTTCCTCTAAGATGACTTATAATTATAAATGGTTCACAAACTAAATTTATTAATTTATTTTTTTCCAGAAAGTAATTTGTGTGTGTGCGCGTGTGTGTGTTATCTACCTACCAAATATTAAAACTTTATTTGAGAATCAATTTTAATTTTACCATCTCTTAGTAAGTACTGGAGTCTTAGAGGAAGCCTGTGAAACATGATTTTATCTATAATGATATAAAAATCGATCTATTCACAGAAAGGGAATATTTGTGGCAAAGATTTTATAAACAGTATAAATCTCACACAAGCAGATAAGATTACAATTAAAAAAGCTTTAATGGCAAGATTTCAAGTTAATTACCAAAAACGGATTATAAAGGTAACAAAAGCCTAACGGTAGGGTTTAAAGGGAAACTTTACCATGAGTTAATCTAGTATACTAAGACATCGCTTTTAAGAGTGAAAGGTCTTCAATTCAATTCCCGTTAGTTTAGTAACGAAAGATGAGTATGTGTTTCTGCATACACATTTGAAGTAATGTGCCAATGAATTTCGGGATTTTCTTGAACCTTTTGCAATAAATAAAAAGTGCAAGTTTTCTGCATACAGATCTATTCACATTCAATGTAGTAGACAACACGCGAGATACATAAATGACTTTCAGCTGTGTGTTAGGATAACCATTACATTGGGTTGGCAACTAAGTACACTACTGGCCATTAAAATTGCTACACCAGGAAGAAATGCAGATAACAAAATGAAATTTATTGGACAAATATATTATACTAGAAATAACAAGTGATTACATTTTCAAAACATTTTGCTGGATAGATCCTGAGAAATCAGTACCCAGAACAACCACCTCAGGCAGTAATAACAGCAGTTATGCGCCTGGGCATTGAGTCAAACAGAGATTGGATTGCATGTACAGGTTCAGATGCCCATGCAGCTTCAACACGATGCCACAGTTCATCAACCGTAGTGACTGGCGTTTGGTGACGACCCAGTCGCTAGGCAACCATTGACTAGACGTTTTCTATTGGTGAAAGATCTGGAGAACGTGCTGGTCAGGGCAACAGCCGAACATGTTCCGTATCAAGGAAGGTCCGTACAATACCGCCAACATGTGGTTGGGCATTATCCTGCTGAAACGTAGGGTTTCGCAGGGCTCGAATAAAGGGTAGAGCCACGGGTCGTAACACACCAGAAATGTAACATGCACTGTTCAAAGCACCGTCAATGCGAACAAGAGGTGACCGAGACGTGTATCCAATGGCACCCCATACCATCACGTCAGGTGATGGGCCAGTATGACGATGACGAATGCACGCTGCCAGTGTGCGTTCACCACGATGCCGCCAAACACGGATGCGACCATCCTAATGCTGTACACAGAACCGGGATTTATCTGAAAAGATGACGTCTCGCCATTCATGCGTCCAGGTTCGTCGTTGATCACACCATTGAAGGCGCTCTTGTCTATGACGCCGCGTCAAGGGAAGCCCCAGCCATCCATGGTCTCCGAGCTGAGAGTCCATGCTGCTGCAATCGTCGTCGAACTGTTCGTGCTGACAATTGTTGTTTTCCAAACGACCACGTTTCTTGACTCACGGCTCGTGACGTGGTTGCACGATCCATTACGGCCATGCGGATAATATGCCTGTCTTCTTGGCTGCTAGTGATAGGCGGCCGTTGAGACCCCGCATGGCGTTCCGTATTACCGTCCTGAACCCATCGATTCTATATTCTGCTAACAGTCATTGGATCTCGACCGACGCGAGCAGCAACACTGCGATAAGATAAACCGCAATCTCGATACGCTACCATTCGACCTTTATCAAAGTCAGAAACGTGCTGGTACGCATTTTTCCTTCTTACACGAAGCATCACAACAACTTTTCACCAGGCAACAACATTCAAATGCAATTTGTGTATGAGGAACCGGCTGAACAATTTCCTCATTTAAACGCAATGTAGGTGTCGCTACTGGCGCCTGCTTTGTCTGAATGCGCTGAAAAGCTAATCATTTGCATATAACAGCACCTTCTTCCTTTCGTATAAATTTCACGTCTGTAGCATGTCGCCTTCTTGGTGTAGCAATTTTAAGGGCCAGTAGTGTAATTGCTGATTTTTTTTAGAAAATTCAAAGACAATTTTTTCATGGAACTAAATAACTTCATTCTGTAATGTATTGCTCATTCTGATCAATGACCTTTTGCCATCTTTCAGGCAGCATCATAATCCCACGTTCATAAAACTTCTGGTTTTTATTAGTAAAAAACTGAATCAGGTACGATTTGACATCATCATCATTATTGAAATTTTTACTATTCAAGGAGTTTTGTAAAGATTGAAACAAAAAGTTATCAGATGGTGCAAGGTCATGACTATATGGTGGATGGGGCACAACATCCCAACCAACCTCCAATTTGCTGAGTGACCAAATGTGTGTGGCCTTGCATTGCCATGATGGAATACAATACCTTTTCGATTTGTCAATTCGGGCCGCTTTTCTTCAACTACATTATTTAATTTCGTTAGTTGTTCAATGTAGACATCAGAATTGATCGCTCGGTTGGATAGAAAGAGTTCAAAGTAGACAATTCCTTTGTTAATCCCACGAAATTGATAACAAAACCCCTTTTTGATGAATATCAGCTTTTGATGTTGTTTGAGTTGGTTCACCTGGCCTTCTCCACGATCTTTTCCGCTTGATATTGCTGTAAGCAACCCATTTTTCATCGCCAGTTATCAATTCTTTTAAAAATGGATCATTTTCATTACGTTTCTTTGGCAAATCGCAGCCGTTAATGCGTTTCTTTCAGTACTTGAGGAACCCATGCATCGAGTTTTTGAACATAGCCAAGTTGTTTTAAGTGATTTTCAATGCATGTATGTGATATATGAAGCTTTTCTGCAATCTCACATGTTGTACTGTGACGATCCGAATCGATTATTGCTTTGATTAGGTCGTCATCAACTTCAACTGCACGACAAGAGCGTTTTTCATCTTTGAGCGAAAAATCACCAGAACGAAATTTGGCAAACCAATTTTGACATTGCCGTTCTTTTAAGGCTTCGTCACCATAAACAGAACATAACTTTTTATGAGCTTGAGAAGCGTTTTTCCTTTTGCGGAAATGAAAAAGCAAAATATGACGAAAATGTTCCTTTTGATTTTAACTGAAGCCATCTATGAGTGGAATCCGCAATTACTTAGTTGCCAATCCAATAGTATATCAAAATTAATTTATAAATATTGTGAGTTAGCAATAATTATGATATAGTCAACAGTGACAAAAAAATTTGTTTAACATTTAAGTATAATAAAACATTTTCAACTTGAAACTTCATATTTAGATAGGTTTATCTACTGTCCTCGATTTTTTTTAAAATTTTTATCAAACATTAAATTTTGAAATATTAACTCTATAAAAATAATTTCATTAATAAAATGTATATTTAAAAAACGTACTAAGAGAAATCTGTGAAGATAATATATTTATGACCTTTAATCACAAAACAATTTTAAAAATCGTGATACGGAAAAAGCATTATTGTAATACAATTAATATACGATTATGAAACTTGATCTGTTAGAAAAATATAGCCGAAAAACGAACATGATTAAGTAATTTGTGTCAATAAATTGTTCGAGCAAATTCAAGTACATTCCTGCTGCAACTCCCGATTATACTCAAATGGATAATGAACTCGGCTGCACCTGAATTTGCAATCGTCTAGCAGGGACAATCCTCAAAATATGAAAAAGAAAACAAATCAACAAAAATAAGCAATTTATATAAGCAGTAATTAACATATTTTATTACTTCAGGAATAATAAAATTATTCACTTCTAATAAATACATAAATTTAATTCTTTACAAAATAATTCAAAAATTTCTTTTTCTTTGCAAATAAACATTTCTTCTGCAAAAGTGATTGAAAACCTTTCGGAATTTATGTATCACCAATAATTTGCAAAACAGATAATCAAGAGTTAACAGATATTTAAAGACAAATTATATGGATATTCACGATTTGTTATCAGTTAGTAGTATGTTCCCCATTAAATTAAAAATTAAGATACCGCCATTATTTCTTAAATTTTGAAGTTTAATTCACATCGTGATAAAATGTTAATCAGACCAGATTTTATTTTTAATTGAAACATCAAATTTACAAGAATAATATAAAAGAAAGTAGTATATAAAAATTATGTTAACAAAATAGGTATTTTAAAAGGAAAAGAATAGATACGTAAAAAACAACTCGTACACGAATGCATATCCCATATTTAAAAGAATATATAATAAATAGTTTTAAAAGAATTTTTCCGAAAGAACATAGAATTTCTGACTTGTAACTGAAATTTTAGAAATAAATCTCAAACTTATATGACAAAGATAATGTAATAATTACTAACGTTTTTTTCTATAATATTGAAGTAGAAATATATAGTTGGCAATTAATGGCTATACTAGAAGAAATATCAGCAGAAAATATCTAAAGAATATATTTGAACATGGGAAGAACGGGATGTACGCGGGACGCCTATTATCAATTATATGTACGGGATGCGAACACATATCTATCAAGTGGAGGACTTGATTCAAATTACTTTATTTCATTAATGGTTACATTATTTTTTAAAACTTTATAAGGATATGAAGTATACATTAATGAAAGTATTTTTTTTTACTCTTATAAGCAAATTAGTAAGAGTCACTACAAATCTTATAAAAGGATAAAGTTTTGAAATCTTAGATGATCTTCTTCAACAAAAGTGTCAACCCTGATTCATCTTAAAAGAGAACACAATAAATGTGTAGAATTCAATTGATAAATCTCCAAAATTGATTTGATTTCTACCCAAGAATAGCTCTTAATAATTTTCAAATCAACGAAGTAAATAATCATTATTTGAACTTCATCTGTTCCGCAAGTTGAAGCTCATTATTTCCCTGATTACATTGATTAACGAGGCAAACCTGTCTGTAAGAATAGTGTTTAAATTGTTCGAAATTTCCCAACAAAGGTTGGAAACGTGGCAAAATGTGTCCAAATGATAACACTAAAAATGAAACTTCGCTCCCCTCCCCTTTTCCTGAGTGGGGACCACAGGAATTTTCCACCCACCCTACTCAACTACGACACCAGCTTGATGATAAAGTAATTTATGATTTACGACGATAGCAAGTTCTCGTCCGCCGTTAAACTTCATCCCCCATTCCTAAACTCTTCTGCAGCCCCCTTCCATAACGGAGGGTGGGTGGGCAAGCAAAAGGGGGCGTGGCGCGGGCAATCGTTCACTCGATACGCTGCTACTGTCAGCGTCAGGCACGAGCTGATTTGCATAATTGTTCCAGTGGCGGCGGTGGTTCCTCTCACTCCAGTCATCGCCATGGAAACTGATGACGCCAGGAAACTTTGGAAACATCACCCAAGAGATGATGACGCTTTCTGGAATGATGCCCTTTACCCTACAAACCCACCCGGAACGCGTTTTAGAGGGGCTGGATTAATGATCTCTCCCAAGCAGGAGGGAGATGCGGAGGATGAGTGTCTGCTCCCCATCCTCCGAGGGATGCTCTTCTCTGCCAAGGAACTTTGGAGAGTTTCCCGAAGAGTAGAACGCTGGAAAGTTTTGCCACTAAATCAAATACCTAGCCACTCTCGGACATTAAGCAAGTGAAAATGAGGCTAGTTATCTGCTCCAAGCAAAAGCAGGCTACTGTTTTGTAGAACTAAGCACTTTCCATCGCTGTTATACATCACCTAGGAAACAGTTTTAAGCACTTTTCATGCAATATTTAACAAAATGATTTTGTTATGTGTCCTAAAGTTGCATTGTTTTAAAATTATATTTCTTAAAAAGTAAAAACCATAAGAAAATACAAATTAAAAATCAAAGCACCAATTAACGCAAAGCGGAAAATAATGCAATATTAATATATTTACTGTAAATTCGTCTGTAGTTAATAATATTTTGTGGTATATTCTCATAACTGAAAGTGAATACAAAGAACGAGATGAAGACAAATTTTTAGAACATTGATTAAAGTATTGATTCGAATATTTTTTTGATAGATAATTTTCTTGGTTACTTATAAGTTTGTGAAGTAACTTTTAAAAATGTATGTTATGGATTTAAATAAGGTTATTTCGCTTTCCTAATATAATTGTTTTCCAATTCAGTTTAAAAATTAAATAAACATGTTTGATAGCAATAAATATATTACATAAAGTCTAATATTAATAACAAAAATATTATATCATTCTTTAAGTTCTCTACATTGCATAATATTATTACTTAACAAAGAAAAATAATTTCATAGGATCTTTTACATAGAATGTAACAATATGGTTATTTCAAAAATGCAGTTAAAAAAGATAAGAATTGTACGAATTTATATTTCTTTCAATAATTATCTAAGCAAAAATGTAAAAGAATAGAATTACGATTGCTTATTACTAGTATATTGAGAAAGTTATGGGACATTAATAGATTGTTATTGTGAGTTTATTTTTTGAAATATTATTTATATTTGTACAATTGTGTGTTATATAAATTAACATCTAATATTTTTAACTTAAATTAAAAAAACAGATATTAATTTTTTTAAGTATTCAACAACAGATTGAACTTCAAACACTAAATTCTATATTTTTTTTTCTTCACTTTGGTAGCAAGAATGAAATCAAGTTTGCGAAAAGCTGCATAAAACTTATGATTTGACAGTGTTTTACGAGAATAGCAATTCACGAAATTTCGTAACCACACCACCAATTGAAATAATTGACAAACTATTGGTTTACGGGACAGTTAGCTGAGTTATACGTGACATAAAAATATTTGAAAACTTTGTATACCCTTCATAAGCAGAAATGTAAAATGTGTGTTTCAAGACTTATCGAAGATATTGAGATGCAAAAGTAAATTCAATATTTAGGTTTTTATGGACTCGGAGAATGTCATTTAAATTGATTTCTAAAAACGGTCTTTTTTCTATTTTGTAAACGATTATTAACAGGTAGTGACAGAAAAAAAAGAATAGAGTGGGTAACAGCTTGTTTAGCATACTTCATAGAGAATTGTGAAACACTTAGAAAGCTGGCAAAAAATTAACTAGCATTGATTATAGTCTTTTTTAGAAACAACAGAACTTTTTTAATATGTAAAAATGAATCGTGACTTTTACGATAACACACTAATAATTATATTATTAAATATGTAATAATAATATAATATAAGAATAAACAATATTATTTTAGCAGCTATACGTAGTGTCCAGTAACAATACGAATAACAACAAGAATTTTATAAAAATAAATAAGTCTTTAGAATTAAATTTAAATAAATAAAAATAAATCATATGTTCTTGTTTGACAAAGCATATTTTTATCAACTTTTTTATAAAATATATTAAAGTCAGTTAAAAAAAAAACTTAATAAAAATAAAAACCAAAGTTAATATTAAAGAATCAAAGTAGCAGGAAAATAATGTACAGTAACTATTTTATAAATAATTGATTTTTTTAAGTTACGATCAATAAGAAAATTGACACTAAAACAAAAGTCTGAATGAAAGTAATCTGTACGATTGTAAACCAAATATTTTTCGTTTGAAAAAATAGGACAAAAGTTGTGCTTTATATTAAGGGAAATGTATTTGATATGCTGTTAAGAAATTCTTTTATTTCCATTTACTCATATCTCATTGGACGAAATATAAATTTCATAATTAGGGAAAAAGGAAACAAGAATTTTTATAATTTTTTGTTGCTTGAACAAGTTTTTTAAGAAAAGAGGAACATAAAAAATGTTTTAAATAATTCACAGTATCCTTTTTTTTTATCAATTTTCATGTAAAAGAGATTGATAAAAATTTATATTAATAAAAGAAACTAACTGAAATTCATTGTTTTACGAGATCAAATCAAGTGCATAAATGATAGAAGCATATAAGGAACAGATGTAACAGCCCAAATATTTTAATAGGAAGTCAAAAGTTACATACATGATACGATGTAAAATAAAAATAACTTATGCTTATAATCAAAAACAGCATTATTTTTTTTAAAAAATACTAACTTAAGCACTAACTTACTATAGTGAAATTAAATATGTCAGATTACTGGAAATTTACAATAGGGATTGATAGAGAAATAAATGGAAAATTATTTATTAGATACAAAAATTAAAGCAACTTTAAATATTTAAGTGAAAATTAATAAAGACTTTAATTTGATTATTGAATACATAATTTTTGGAAAATGCTAATTAAAGGTGATGAGAGTGCGTAACTCTCAGAAATGTTTTATTTTACAGAAAAAATCAAGAATAAAAAATACTTCAAGCATATTACAGTTTTAACTACAGTTGCATGTGAGAATAAAGCGCCTTTACGTATTACATTCAGATAGCTTCAAAATTTCACAGATCTTGCAATTCTCTCATTTATATAAAATAAAAATTGAAGGCGTCACTCGATAATTGTTTATCAAGATTCTATGATTATACTATGCATTACTAGAAGGAAATTTGAAGGCTAATATACATTCCAATGGTGTCTTATTAAATAAGTGTCTATGAAACTGTTTGACAGAGAGAAACAATAGCATAAATAAAACTTTGAGTTATCAAATTATTCAAAACAAACAAGGGATCTACCAAACACGCAATGCCAGTAAGGTCACTAGGCATTTTTTCATGAAAGTTTGTTGATCAGACCATTCTGCAACTGATCATTCATTCAATTTTGAGTACAGCAATCTGATCATTGTTATACTCAAAACAAAAGCAAGAATCATCATTGAACATTTAAAATATTACTTTTATTGGAAAATAAAAATCAATAATAAAGTTACAGTCACCATTTACTAACTGAATTGATCAATGGAAAAGACTGAATTTCACCAGATAATGAAAAATTTCATACTCTAGTTTGACGATTCTTAAAAAAGTTTTGATTTGTGGATAGGATGTACTACTACATTCATCGCATTCTCTAGATCAGCGTTTCCCAACCTTTTTTGGCCAAGGCACACTTGTCGCGGGGAAAAAATCACGAGGCACACCACCATTAGAAAATGTTAAAAAATTAACTCTATGCCTATATTGACTATAATAAAGTAATTCTCTTGAATAGGAATCAAATAAGCACAAAGAAAGTATTTTATAATTACTTTATTATGAAATATTAAGTAAACAGAATAGTGAAAAATTATAAAATACTTTCAGTGCGAAACCTGGGCCTGTTTGGCTGAACACAAAGCTGATATTCTGGCTGGAATCGAAGAAAGACACACACGTAGCTCTTCGTCAACAGTTCTCAGTCTCTCTCTGTATTTGGTTTTCATAGCAATCATGATTGAAAAGCTAATCTCACACAGATATGTAGTGGAAAAAGGGAGCAATGTCAAAATAGCTTTGTTTGCCAGAAGGGGGAACTCCTTGGCAGTATCCAACCAAAAACTATCCAAAGGTAGACCAGCAAATCTTAGCTAGCAACCACGATTTTGTCTCAGTTCAATTAGTTGCTCCTGCTCCTGTAAAGTCATTTCCTTTCCAACAACTGATGATGAGCTATAAGGGTTTCTAACCCAGTCAAGGCATTCAGTGGAGACTGAAGAGAAATAAAATGACAACTTCTCCTCAAGAGTTTTTAAATGCTAAACTATTATCTCTCACAGTGCAGCAGTGTGAACACCTTGCCATTGCATGGTGAGTGTGAACATTTCAAGATTGCCACTTTCCACGTGTTAATGCCAGAGTTGCACCTTTGAACGGAATCCATTTATTTTATCTGTACTTGTAAGCAGGTTTTCATTTCGGCCTTTCATTCGGGTATTCATTTCATTCAGATGATGAAATATATCTTCCAGATATGCCAGCCTTGCACACCACTCATCCCTTGCAAGCTGTTTTTCGTAATCTGACCCCCCATTTGTCAGAAACACTTTAAGTTCCTCCCGCAGCTCATACACACGAACCAAGACCTTGCCACGCGACAACCACCGGACCTCCGTATGAAACAGCAAGGTTTTATGCTTTGCTCCCATCTCCTCACACAAAGCTGCGACTTTTCATGGGTCATGACTTTACCATGCGCACAACATCATCCAACACATGAACTAAGGCTGATGGTAAAGTCTTGGCTACGAGGGCCTCACGGCACACCACGGTGCTTCAGACGGCACACTGGTGTGCCGCGGAACAGCGGTTGGGAACCGCTGCTCTAGATATATGGGACTTTTGGTTTATTACTTTTATACATAGAAATTCTTTCGACTACAAATCTTTAATTTCAAATAAGGATATCAAAATTGATTTAAATTAGATTTCTCACTTTTACTAACATGAAATCATGTTATTGTTAGGTTGTCTGTTGTTCGATTATCATTTTATACATGAGGGCTAATTTGACCAGCATTTAAAATGGATTATAATATAAATATCAACACATGAAAGAAAAATTGCAGTTACCTGTCCTAACTGACTGCTAAGAGTTAACCCTTTATCTTTTAATTAGGACACGTTATTGCCAAACAAATTGCAAAATATATGTTGGAATAAAATACAAAATATATAAGATTAAATAGAACATAATCTTCCATTTTCATAAAAAAAAAATAAATAAAAAAATAAAAAAAAAAACTTTTTAAATAATTGAATCTAATTGAAACTTTTTCTTAAATACACTGCTGGCCATCCAAATTGTACAACACCAAGAAAGACAAAAGATAACACAACAAAATTTATTTTGTAGATAACATGTTGACCATGTATCAAATGATAAAATTTATAGATTTCTGTGAGTGTGATTCCTGCCAAAATCAGTAGACAGAAAAGCCGCCATTGTTGGAGAACAACGCAACCACACGTCTTGGCATTGATTCAGAGATTTTGGATGTGCTCTTGGGGTACAGTAGACCAAGCAGCTTCACACGTTGCCAAAGTTGATCTGGTGTGGCAGCTGGAGATATAATCTGGGTCAATCATTGAGAAACCAAGAACCACATGTTTTCTATCGGTGAAAGATACGGAGAGCGAGCCAGCCAGGGAAGCAATTCAATCTGGCGATTGACAAAGAACTCTTGGACAATGTGCGCCACGTGTGCTCGCGCATTATCCTGTTGAAATATGGCTGAGGGCAAGCTCTGAAGGTAAGGAAGGACAACTAGCTCCAACATTTCGGAGATGTAGCACTGGCTGTTGTGTACTAGAGGAATACGAGCGTAATATCAAATACCGCCCCATACTTTAATACCTGGTGCAGGATCAGTGTGGCGGTGCATAACGCAGCTGTTCAGTATCCCCTCTCCACGGTGTCTCTTGACTCGAATGCGATCATCGTGGTGTTGCAAATAAAAGCGTGATTCGTCAGCAAAGACAATTTCATTCTATTCTGCCATCCACATCCTTCTTTTATCGCAGCTTTGGCAGCGGAAACGTCTGTGATTCTGCGTCAAAGGTAGATGGAACAATGGACGTCTTGCGAACAGACCACTCTGCTGTAAACGGCGTCGAATGGTATGAGTAGACACTTGTTGGCGCATTACAGACTGAATGTGCTGTGCTATGGTTCGTGATGTGGTAGAGCGATCCTTCACTGCCATGCACATAATTTGCCTGTCATCACATGAAATGGTGCACTGAGGTGGATATGATCGAACACGACGGTCCGTCGTACCTTCCTGCATTCAACGACCACATATCTGCATTACGGTTGTTTGGTTTCGTCCAACACGACTACCGATTTCCCTGAAAGATAATCCACAATTTCGGTAGGCCACTATTCTTCCTTAGCCTTAGCACTTCAAAACCTTAAACAGCGATTTGATTTGGTGGCATAGGCGCACGTGATGTGCGTAATTTAATCATTTGCATCTCTTACCTTCTAATTCTAATTATTTACATATCTATCTAATCACTTACCTTCTCTAATACATGTTGTAAATTTCATGTTATTTGCATGCTTCCTTCAGTGTTGCATTTAGGGTGGCCAGCAGTGTATTTTCATTCCTACGCTCTCAACAACTCTTTTTCACGTTTTCTTATCATACAAATCTCAAACTTGTATGATTATAATGAGAACCAGTTATATATATTTTCTAATTAAATATTATTTTATCAACCTTTGTAAAACCCAATAGCGGCAATTGGTGTTTGAATTTCGATTAGCATTTCTTTTGATCATTAAACACAGGATCAATTATTTACATTAATAACTCTCATACAGCTCTTCGCTACATACAAAATTCATATTTAATTTAACCTCCTTTTTTGTTACATCTGCTTAGTTGTGTTCCTTTCAAATCACTTCACATTTAGTTCAATGCATTTATAGTTTACATTGGGCTTATTTTAAATTTCACCAAGAGAAGATGTGTGTTTAGAAAATAGAGCTTATCTAGTTAAGAATAGAAAAATCAAACATTAAATTAATACACTGTAAACAGAAGCAGAACAGACATTACATATTTTTTGTAAATGGCATACTAAAGTAAATGAAAAACCAAAAAATTAAAACAAATTATAAGTCTAAAAGTTATATAAGTGAAAACATGAAGTACATGAAAATAAGTAAATATAATTTTGTAAAAATTAATTACGTAAACAATATTCTCTCTAGTGAAATTATATATTATAAACTAATTGCATGATAATTTAAAATGCACTGCATAATAAAATAAGAAAAACAAGACAAAAGTATTCATACTTCTTTACCAATATGAGTCCTCAAATACTGCAGTTTTGCAAAGATTAATAACATAAATATTCCCATTATATATATTTAAAATTATAGAAAAAGATTCTAATGACCACAAATGCATTTATAATAAAACATAATATGTAAGTATTTTACATTAAATATTGCAATTTTATATCTTAATTCTGCAACTTTTTCTTAAAAGAATATCAAAAAGATTTTCTAACTTAAAACTCACTTTACATGTTTTGTATTTATATGTTTTAAAACTTTATATTCATGCAAACTTGACTCTCCAAACATACTTTAAAAAATGATTTAGCAATTATCTCGCTTTAATGAAAAATTATGCAATTATATATATATCAGAATAATGAATATAATGTTGCTTGTTTATTCATTAAATGTCGTTGAAATTCATACAAATGCAGAAATCTAATTTATGATTTTGAAAATAAAAATAAAATTACTTCTTTTGTATGGTTTCCTTAAAAAGCTAGGGGCTTGAAATTAAACAAGGGGTGCAAAATTATTCATTTTTCCTTCTTTAAATTTAAACTAGAAAAGGTATTATGTTAAACATAGTTTGAATATAGATTCTTTCTTCATTGAAAATTAATTAGGTGGTTTTAAATTTTAGTTCGTATTTTGGATCTTAACTATTATTTGTATTTGGATATATACTTATTTTATTATTAATTAATAAATTTTAAAAAGCTAAACAAATTTCTCTATCTTGTTTTTTCTTATATTTTTGCAAATCTGAAATAGTAATATAAAATAAAAAATATAATTAATAATCTTTTTTATTCTCATTCCATATATCCTAATTGAATAAAATAATCCAAACATTTTCAGAATTAGTGGTTGCAGCAAATAAAGGATTTTTAAACTTATGATTTTAACAGATTTTTAATTTATGCTAATTAATAAAATTAAAAATAAAATAATAAATGTTTAATTTGTCTAATATCCAAAAGAAGTCTTCTGCCTGGAAAAACCAACTATGCATAACACTAATCCATATACTTTAACCATAAAAAAATCTAAATAATAGGAAAATTGCCATTTTTACATTTAATATGAAGTAAGTTTATACAAAATTTTTATCAACTTTAAATATTTATCACTTTCTGTATTTGTGTGTAATATTTTGCATGTAAATATATTTTTTTAATGTATTATTTTATTTTTTCACTAATTTTTTACATAATATTTCAAATAAAAGACAAATACTTGGATATAAATGAGAAATTAGATAATCATATTAATCTTTGAAAACAATTTTATTATAGTAATTACTTGACAATAAATTGATATTTTAAACAGAAACTTTACACAAAAGCAAATATAAGTATTTGTTGAAGTATTTTGCGAACTTATTAGTAAAAATAATTATTATAAAATTATCATATTTTAGAAAATGATTAAAATTTTTGTGATTTAAAATAAAAATTCAAATTAAATAAGATATAAAGTTTTGTGGAATTTCATAACAAAGTATTACAGTTTATAAGAAAAATAAACATCACTTTACAAATAATTTGTAAAATAATCAAAAGTTAGTTTTGAATCACCATAAGAAATACAGAAACTCAAAAGCTATACTTTAACTATTTTGAAAATCTCATTAAATATAAAATTATACAGCAAAAAGAATATCTAAATTTATGCAGCAACAAAAGTGTGGGTAAATAAAATTACAGTTTAAAAGAACACAAAATATTCCTGCAATTAATGTTTCATAATATGATTTCCAAAGTAATTTAAGAATAACATTTAAAATATAATATAGTATAAAAAGGTATTACTTTACTATGGCTTTCATTTGTATTAACAAATAATAAATATCAAAATGATATATTTTATGAATAATATAAGAACAAATTTTATCAAAATAAGTTTAGATATGAACAAACAATTCAAACAAAAAAAATTAATATATATAAAAAAAAGGAATGAAATTAAATATAATTTCGAGAAATGTCTTTACTGAAGCAGCACTTTTTTACAATACACTTTTAAGATGCATCTAATCAAATTGATTTTAAGAAGAATTATTACATATCAAAAATCTAAAATAATTAGAATTTAATTAAAAACTTACAAAAGAATATTTTTACTGGTATAAAAAATTTAATCAGTAGCTTATGTTATACAATAATAAAGCCAATTATAACTTAAATATATTGCAGAAATTTTAAAAGATAATAAAATACATATTTTTAAATCCTCACATATATATTAAACAAAAAAATAAAATTTTTAATTTATTAAAAGAATTTAGTAGCTGTTGTTTAAAAAAGTAAAAAATACAAGTCTAAATCATAATTTGTAAGTATCTATTAAAAAATAATTATATATTACCAAATATAAGAAATAATTGTAAATTTAATACAGTTAATAAACAAATAATGATATTGAAAATGTTAAAATTATATTCAAAAACAAACAAATTTGCACTCAATTCAACAAGTGAATATTTTTTAAAATAATCACTTGTTCAGGCCTCATTGACTACAATTCTCCAAAAATTATTTATTACATTATTTCTTATTTCTAAGCATATTCAGTATGTTTTCTACTCCAAACATCTTTATTTTTTCCATAATATCCTATAAAATAAATAAATAAGTAAAAATATATATACATATATAATGTATGAAAAAATATTTAAAATCAATAAATTTGTATAAAATAGATAATAAATTTTGTGAAAATCATTTAATGTTTTATTTGCATTAACTTAACTATAAAACAAATTATTTATTATTTAATAGTTTTTCTAAAAGCATATTTTGTGAAATATTTTATAATTTTTTTTAGTCCTGATTTAACTTGGATTTTTAAATAAAAGATCATATTTGTAGAATAAAAGTTCATCTCCTTTAAATGGTTTGATTATTTTTAGGTATAAATACAATAATGTGATCTGAATATTTTTGAAGTTCCTATAAATTCATTTAACAATTTTCAATGATAATGCAATAAAGATTCTTTAATATAATGTAAGATGAAATATTTATATGGGGGTGTTATAAGTTTTATTTTCCCTTGTCTAAAATTTGCAAGAAATGTAGATCCCAAATCATTATCTTGACACACCAATGATGTACAGTAATTTTTATTTAAGTACACTTATACAAAAAGTACATTTTTGTACCTGTTAATTATACTACAAAAGTATTTTGAATTTTTTATTTATTTATTTTAAAACGCTAAGATTTTAAAATTTGACGCTCTTTAAAATATATTTCACAGCAAAATCCTGAATCCAAACTTTTGTAAAATTATTTATAATTATTTACTTAAATACATATTTACTTCATTTTAATATTCTATCCTTTTTCTAATGTTTCTTATTTGATCAAGCATGATAATTACAGAAATTCATTTTTTAAGATTAGTTAAAAATTTAATAATTGATTATTAACTTTTATGCAATTTGTTTAAAGTATCCTTAAATATTTTAAAGACTATTTGCCAACAGCTTTAACATAGTCCCATCTAAATTTCAACTAATTTATTCACAATTTTTTGGCAACTAAATTTGATGGAAAATTTTGCTAAACAATAATTACATAACATCAAAACTTCAAATTTTATTTAACAAGTTGACTTTAAGCATATATGTACAAAATAGCAGATAGGTCACATTAAAAAGACATGAAAAATTGGTT
>JAPDSC010058753.1:696490-719875 GCA_026290005.1 Latrodectus geometricus
AAAAAAAAAAAAATCATTTTGTCCTCTGCATTTTTTTTTAGTGTAGTAAATTTAACAGCAAGTTGAGTCACATCAAACTGATATATCATCAATAAAAATCAACTACTTTCATATAACTATAGTTGCAATTTTATAAAGAAATTAGAAAGGAATCAAATTTAAATCTTGCAAATTAAAATTTGATTCATTATTTGATCAAATGTGAAAAAATATAGTTAAATAGTAAGCTAACATCATAGATAAATATAAATAAAATTGTTTAACACTTTGAATTTCCAACAAATGGCCAATTTTATAATCTTAAAAATTAAATAAATCTTATCCTTTTAATAATGAAATGAAATATCCATGTTGAGAGTTAATCACCATAAATTACAATTAAATACAAAAATTACTATAAAATATAATTCATGAGAGTTTGTTTTTTTAATTGTAATGAAGTTGAAACATACTGAATTTCAGCCAGTTTCAAAGGTGACAGGTACTTTACAGTAAGTTTAGAGTGCAAAACTTAGAAAATAATACAAATCAATGCCCTTTACACATCAAAAAAAAAAAAAAAAAAAAAAAAAAAAAATTAACTAAGTTGGATTACACAATTTGATTAAAATGTCTATTTCAATTAAATTGCAACTCTGACTTAGCAAAACCTGAAGTAAAAATATTTTGAATCAAAATACTTTATCATAACTATATTTCTTAAAAAAAAAAAAAAAAAAAAAAAAAAAAGATATTTGATATTAACATATTTAGTTGAAAGGTTCTCAGTTTTTTAAATTTCAAAATACAATTTCAACTAAATCATCATAATACAAAATATGTTCAAGTCTAAATTTTAACATCTAAAACTTTAGTTAATCAACTCCTTTGATGATTTGTTTCAATAAATTGTCTAAAATGGTAGAAAAGTTTGGATCTTTTAATCTATTTTAGATAAGATTTACATAGGTTTAATTTCCATTTGAGTAGTTTTAGTAAGAAATTCTACAGCACTAAGATTACTTTGAAATTATCAAAAAATATTTGCTACACAAATATTTTGAATAGGTAATATTTTGATTATCAATAGAAGAAAATATATGATTAAATTTCTTTAAAGAAACATTGATATTGAATTATTCATGTAGAAAGGAAATTAATTTATATTCAGCCTTCAAATATACATAATGTAAGAATTTTTTTATATATATACTTTTATATATTTATACAAGGAACTTCAAATTTTACTTTTGAAACCTTTTCAGCATTGCTAAATGTTTATAAATCAATTTTTTTTTTTTTTTACTTACATTAAGAATTTTCAATATATAATCTTATTAAAAAATACAGCGAAACACAAAATAAAAATTTAATTCATCCATGTTTATATTCACAATTATATATAAAAAGTTTTTTTAATGTAATACAAACAGAACATATCTGCATCTTATCAGTAATGATTGGCATTACAAGATAATATTGTAATAGATAATACTTCTACAACAGTAGCATCTTGGTATTTGACTGAGAGTAGGTTATTGTTAAAGTGGCTTTTAAGATGCCTGGTTTTAATTATACAACATCAGCAAAATGCTTTAAGAGAGATACATTAGATGAAGATCAAAATTATCAAGCAATTGCTAGAACATGATGACATGCATCATATGTCTAACCCCTTAAGTCTTGGAAGAGAAAATCATTAAAATTCTCAGTGGGGGATATTTTTCTTTTAACCCTAAAATCACGAGACATTTCATAAATTAATCTTACATGGGACTTAACAGGCAGCAAAATCCTAATCTTAAATTGTTAAATATTAAGTGAAATGACTTAATACATAACAATTTAAGATGGAGCAACTGATTAATATTTAACAAAACAAATCACAAGATTTTTGTAATTGATAAGTCATAAGCCATAAATTTATTATTTTGTATTCAACATAAAAACCTTTGCATGAATTGAATGTGAATAAAAATAATCACACCCTTTATAAAATTCTACCAATACTTTAAAAAAACATACATTTGAACCACTTTAAAACTCAATAATTGCAAGTTAAAAGCAGTTTAAATCAGTGATTTTTTTTATCGTATTCATTACTTTATACAAAAAGCAATTTGAACTCTAGCTTATAAATAAACAGTTTGGTCACAAAATTCTATTCATTATAACATACATTAAGAGGTAGTTTTTAATAAAAGAATAAAATATACTAAATTGTTATTAACAGTTGATCGCAAAGCATAAATTCGATTTACATAAATAAAACTCAACTTACTTATGACACAATTACTAATTAAATAAAAAATGTTTTCCTAATACAAATATAAATATTCTAAAATGAATATATTCATTATGTCAGTGATTAACACTAAAATTTCAATTTTATGTTCTTTTATAAATTTCCAATTATATAATGTATATATAATTGGAAATTATACAAAGATTATAAGTTGTGTAATCTTTATGTAATTTTCAAAAAATACAAATAAAAATCTTTCAACCATAGGTGGAATGTTATATTCCACATATGGTATTACATATGTTACGTACTTTAATATGAAATTTGTTACATGTGTATAAATTTACATATTTAAATATGTTGCATATTTTGATATGAAATTGTAAAATAATTACATCATGTCAAAAGAATATCAACTTTTGAGAAAAGTTAATTATAATTAGATATAAAATTTTCAAAAATTTTTTTCTATATGAATGAGAAATGTATCATAATAGAAGAATACTTACATTAAGCTCCTTTTCTTTTTCAGAGGGTATTTTCTGAAAATAAAAATTTATTTCTAAAATACTTTAACTAAGCACAAATTATGGGCAATGAAAATATAAATATGCTTTAAGAAATAATTTTTATTGAAGTAGTATAATACTTTTGTATATCAATATGCATTGCATAATATTCAGTTAAATTATTTTTATCAATAACTATTATAAAATATTAAGTATTAAAAACACTGAATGATAACATCAATTTTAATTTTATTGAAGAGTACCACAAATTATTAATACAGAAATAATAACAAAGCACTAACTAATTAGTTAAATTTGAAATTTATTTGGATTTATAAGAAAAAACATGAATTTAATAATTTTCCATCAAAAATATAAATCAATTTATAATGAGCACTTTTTGGTTGAAATTTGATTGGAGAATATTTAAGTAATAAAAATAAATAAATATATGTTCATTTATATTTTGTCAGATAATTTTTGGTATTTGTAAGGACACTTGCTTAAACATTGAGGAGTAAGATCTGTGAAAATATACGGTATTCATTAAGTACAAGGTGTTTGAAATGGAATTATCACATTACCAGATTAGAGCCATAATTTACTTCCAATTTTGTTTTCAAAACGTCACCAAATCATGTGTACAGTTTTAGATACCACTATTGTATCATACTACACAATGAAAGTTTAGTACTAAAAATTCAAAAACAAGAACTATGACATTGAAGAAGTAGAGCACTCAGACTGACCTATCGATGTTGATAACCTGCGAGAACATGCAAAAGAAAATCAGTATTTAACCACTTTAAAGCTAACTAAGGAGTTAAACAGTAGTGCTATGCATTGTGAATAAATTAGATGTACAAGTTCATTTGCTGGGTGTCACATGAACTGACTCAATCATATAAGGACAGACGTATTAAGGTCAGTACAAACATGCTTGAATATCAACCCAAATGTAAAATGCTGAACCAGATTGTCACATATGATAAAAAGTGGATTAACTTAACACATGCTGAAAAGCGTGTGATATGTGCCAGGGAAGCCTTTAGCATAAAAAAATGCAACTTGGCTAACAAAAAGATCATGCTTTATATCTGGCAATAATACAAAGAGTATTTGAAAATAAGTAAAACCATCAGCAGTAAGGTGTAGAGTGAGATGCTAGTCTAAGTTAATGCTTTTATCAAATCCAAACATTAAATTGAGTTTTGGTGTAAGAAGGTACTGTTTCATCAAGATAATGTAAGATTGGAGTATGCACAGAATCCAGCTAGTGAAAAATTCTTGAATAGGATCTTTTGTCACATCCATCATATAACCCCATCACTCCCATCAGACTTCAACCTTTTTTCACACTTACAGTTATATCCTGTTAATGCTATATTTGATTCCATAGAGAAAATCTGCAATGAGGTTTATCTTTTTGGACCCATAACCATCAAGTTTTCGGACTTTGAAAAACTTCCAAAACATAGGCAGAAATTCGTAGATTATGGAGGTAATTACTACCTTCATTGCTTTTTATGTTAATTTTTCTAACTTTATTAAGAAATTTTTAATGGAAAATTTTCATTACAACTTTATATAAATAGACATACAAAAATTGTATATCAAACTTAGAAAATTGATAAAATATCATTTAAAAATTCAAACAGATAACAGAAAAATTCAAACAGAAGATCTCAAATTAAGTCGCACAAAATTAAAGTATGAAAAACAAAAAATGGTTCATCAAACATTTCATGCCAGAGATTTAAATCATTGAAGAACAAATGTGAATCCAATAAATAGAATGTGTGTACACAGAAAACTAATTAACTTGACAAAAGAACTTTATAGCGGTAAAACTAATGAGTTGACACAGAAAAATGGAGCTCAGTTTGTTGCTGTCCTGTATACTCCACAATTCCTTATAGAGAGAACATAGCAGCTTTCCTACCTTTTTATACCCTTTCTCATGTTAGAAATTAGTATTACAAATTGCACTTTTTTCTCACAAACTAGAAATTACACCTTTCTCAAGTTAGATATCTGAAGCAGATTCACACAGATTTAGCAGGTAAATCATCTTTTCTGTTGCCATTGAGACCACTGCAAAGGAATCCACAGTTCTGAAGATTCAGTGGACAACAAAATAGCATATAAAGCTAATGTTCTTAAAAGCTTGTTAAGCACTCAAGCTCTCAAAGTAAGTATAAATTTTACATATCTGTAGTTATATTCAAATTGTAAAGTGAATGATGAATAGCATTTGTTTGCAATAATGAATGATGAATGGCAGCGAGGTGAAATCAGAATCCTAACAAATCTAAGATACATTTGATGACACTTTGAGAATATTAAGCAGTCGTTCACACTTCTTCCACAGACATAAAATATGTGGAAGAAAAGTTAATTTTTGATTAAATATTTTTAATAATCAAAAATTATTTGTATTTGACCAGTAATATAAGTTCCAGGATAATTCAGAAGGCAATTTTGTCTGTAGAAATGGACACAAGTATTTTAAATTTAGAAAGTATGACCATTCTCAGGATACCATGCAGCGTTTATTAACATTAGTTTGTAGTTATCTCTTAATTAGATGCATATTTGACTACTGACAAGATATCCACCAGTCGTGAACATACAAAGTACTCTTAACAGGCAATGATTAATGGAGGTTGCTACTAATGAACATGTTAAAAGTTATAATTCTTAAAATTGTGCCCTGATAAGCATTATCAGGTTGAATATTGGACAATATATGTTCAATATGAACTTTAAGATCATAGGAGCTTAAACATTTCTATAGAAACGTTGGGAAATTACTCCATAAAAAAAAGTCTCATATATTCTATGGAAAATATCATATTGCCAAGTGTGGCTGTATGCTTTCTTCATGTCAAAGAAAATGGAAAAAAGATGGTTTTACCATACAAATGCATTGTAGATCTGTGCTTCTAAATTAGTAATGTTGTTAAGAATGGACCTCCCTTTAAAAAAATCATCAAATGATTATGAATATATTTATTCTTTTGTAAAAGACATACAAAAAATGATTGTTTGACTATATATTTGAGTCTTACAGAAGCAATTCATTAGAGCTATTGGTTGACAATTCAACAAATCTGAAGTATCTTTACCAGACTGGAATCACCAAAGCTTCTCTCCAAAAAGATGGAAATTCAATCAAGATCCTATTGAACAAGTGAAGTATGTTCAAAAGAGAATATGAACTTAAGTATCAAAATATTTGATAGCTGATTCAATCTGGCCCAGGACTGGTGGTGTTGTAATGCTTTCAATTCCAACATCCAAGATTCCCAGTTGTAAAGTAATACCTGATTCATCTATTATTTGCTCAACATGATTTTTTATCTTTAAGAACAAAGAATTTAGAATCAAAGCTTGAAACACTAGTAAAAGAGTTGGTCATATTTTCTTAAATTTCACTTTTTTAATCTCACTATTCATATTTAACTAACAAGTTTTCTTATATGGCCCAATTCCATTTCACAGCATTCTCCAGAAATAAAAATAATTTCAAAGTTTATGCTAAAATAATTTATAACTGCTTTAGTGACGTAAAAACATAACTTGAATCTTACTTGAAGCATAGTAATTTCTTTACTTTTCAGTGTGCTTGGTCAGTTTTAATTAAATCTGAGTTAATAGCTCCTAAATGACAATATTTTTAAAATATTTGACTCCTGGGTATTGGCATCACCTAATAAACTAATTATTGGAAGGAAATAATGAACTCATTTTACATTTTTAAGTTAATGGCTAAAGATGAGCATATTAGACAGAATTTCTGTTCTCACTAGAAGAAGACTGTAATTTGTGCCAGATAACTTTGCTGGGCACATTGCTTTAGTATTAAATATTTAATTTTTGAGTTTTTTATCTGTAAACAACTTATTGTTTTTTTTTTGTTTTTTTTTTTTTTGTATGACTGAAAAGATGGTGCTATGTTTAAGAACTTATTAAAGTTTCGTAAATCTCCAACATGGTCCCCAGAGGTATAATTATTTTTCATCAGTCATTTTAAATTACTGAGTATCAACATTTTTCAATTTCTACAATATTTTAAGACTGTTTTACAGCACTTTGTGCTTATCTTCTAATGTTGGAATATAGAAATATGAAATAACCAACAAAAAGTTCCACCAAAGATGTTATCTACAAAGTACATAAAGCAAACTAATGGCAAATTCTATTTAAATACCATTAACTTATTTTACTTTCCTACATATCTGTTCATTGGATGTTCAAGATGTAGTTGAATATATGTAGTGACACCAAAATTCTTTTTGACAATAAGCACTGCAAGCTAATTTTTTTGCTCTCTTAAAATAATCTGTTGGAAGACATCTTCGGAAAATTCCTTATATTGTTTCAGTGATTTTTTACACCACATCAACTATATCAATCCTAATTATTTAATCTAATTCAGGCCATTTTCACAAATAATGTCCAATCTGCCCAACTGTACATATAAATAAGTAGATATTGTTTCACATTACTACCTCTAGCTTGGGAGATGGCAAGAGGAAAATGACTCATGTTTTGTGTAGTTCATTTCCTATTGTTAACTTTAAAAATGGAAAAAAATAAGAGAGAATATATGACCAGAACAAGAGAATGAGATATTCCTATGGCTTCCTGGAAATGGTTTTGCATTGGCATTAAGCAAACAGAGATAATTATCCGAAATAAACTGTTCTATTTTATGTGACCCAGTAATTTGTATCATCACTTTCTCATCTCAAACTATGAGCATTAAAATCACCCAGTAATAAAACTAGAGCAGGCAGCTAACCAATTATTAAATCAAATTCCACAAGGTGGATGACATTGTGTGGTGGTAAATATAAACAGCAAACTATAACCAAGTGTGAAATGCAAATTCTAACTGCTACAGCCTGCAGAATAATACTCAATGGACAATGTTGGGATAACTGATGTAAATATATAAACATTGCAAGATCACAACAACCTCTTGAAAAACAACTGAACCCACACAGCAATGTGTTTTGTTGTACTTCAGGAAAGTTTCTTGAAGGACCAAACATTCAGGGTTACTGGATGAAGTGAATGATTAAATGTCATCTATAAGCAAATGCAAGTTTCAAGAAACAAAGAAAGTTATAATTTAAATCCAAAATCTACTTCCCTAGAGCTAGAAGGCAAATCATCTGATTAAAGAAATTATACATAATCGTTCAAGGAATGCAGAGATATTACATCAGCTTTTAGAGAAAATAAGGATTTATGGATAGACAGAAGATTTGAGAAAGCCTTCCCTTTTAGATTTCAGTTTAAGGGCTTTCATCAATGGTTCTTGACTTTGTTGAAGGACCTTTCTAAGATTTATTTGAGGTTAGAGATGACTTTGGCATTTTATCAGACACAAGATAATTTTTTCAGGGGATGAGTAAAGAAATCAGTCTGAATGCTTGTTGCAATTTGTTTGTAGCATTTGCATAGTTAACACAAAAATGAGGAGTATGAGCAATAACTATTCATATTGACTCAGGATAAGAGCACTTATTTTTCCTCTTAATGGCAGTAAATTCCTTTCTCAGTATCCACATTGAACAGCTTTGAGAATAGGAAGGATGATCACCCTTACAGTTGTCACATGCTTACTTTGCAGTACAAATCAAATTTTCAATGTCAACTGCAATGCAGGAGAAGAGCAAATCAGTTTTCTTCGGCAATTTTTTGAGTATCTATAGTATTGCCATTGGAAGCATTGAAAGGGATTTGGATAAAGAGGCTGAAAAATAAGTTCATATACATAGCTTTATAATGTAGCAGGTCTGGTGCGGTAAATGTCAGAATGAGGTATTTAATATTTATAGATATACCATCACACCTAACAGTTATGCACTGCACAAAACAAACCTTTTTAACTTCAAGATTTTTCTAAAATCTCTCCCATTGGCATATTTAACAAATCCTGAACAGAAAACTCCTGCTTACAAAACATTGAACAATTTTACCAAGGATCAAAATTACTGAACTTGGAAAGTAAGGGCAGGAGTCATAAAACATGATCCAATTCATTATCATCTCAAATAGTATCATGAATGTAATGAGTAAAATGTAATGTGAGTAATGTAATGTAAGGAGTAAAAGCCAATAACTCAATGAAAAACTTCATTTTAAAGATGTGCAGGATATAATTCATCATTACAATCATAATTCAGTCTTGGTCTATAAGCCTATGGTAGTAATAGCATATAACACTATGAGCTATAATTATTTATTTTTCTTTACTTTATAAATTAAAATATTTCAGTGATTTGAAATTAGTTTGATAAGCTCTTGCCTTTAAGATATTTCATGGGAATTAAATATTAAATTATGAATAAGTTTCTCACTTCATTTTTATAGATTATAAAAATATAAGTTCATAAATATGAATGTTAGAAAGACAAAATTAGAAAGGAATAAGAAATTTTTTTAAATAAAAATGTAATACAATTTAGAGCAAGTAAGCTCTGTCTAAGATCTGTAAAGGTGCAAATTGTGAAAAATTTTATAAACACAGACAGCATTTGCAGAAAATATTATATAATCATTTAAGCCAAAGGACGATACTTACAAAAAGGAAAGTAAAACTATAGAATTGATAATGATGGAAACGTGAAATTGATGAATAAAATCATTACTTTCTTTAAGCTAAAGTTACAAAAAATTAAATGCCAGACAAAAATTTTATAAACCACTAACAATAAATTTATACTTAACATTCTATACATATATTATTGATATGTGGTTAAATATTTATTATATAATTTATTACTTAATAGATATAATATTTGATGTAAATAAAAACAGTAATTATACCAAAAAAATGTTTATTTTCATATATTTTGATTAAATATAATAAACATATAAATGCATTTTATAACTATAAGCAAAATAGATAATTGATATAAATATTGTGATACTAAACAGATTTAATTTTTTCTTTCATCCTAAGTTTCATATTATACATGTTAATTTCTTAAAAAAATCATAAAATTTAATTTTGAAGAGACAATGATTTTATTTTTCGGAATTTCAAATTGAATCAATACAATTTTTCCTCTATGTATTTGGTAATACATTATATATTTAATAAAATAGCAAAACTCTACAAATGAATACAAAATTCAACTAAATTTAATAAAGAATTATTTTACATATTATTAGTTTGCAAGGTAAAATATCTTTAAATGATTATATATAAAATATATACTATAACTTTAAATAGAATAGTGCACATTTTTGCATAATTAATTTCCATTAAATTTAAAGTAAATTTTTTATATACATGGAAGGAAACAAAAAAATATTAGTTTTATTATAATAAACTTCAAGCAAAAAAAAAAAAAAAAAAAATCAAAGCAATCTAGCAAATTAATGGTAATTGATTGATTGGTTGGGTTTAATGGCACAAGGTCCAAAAGAGTACATGCTGCGCCCAAATTAATGGTAAAGAAGTTCAGAAATTTTTTTCATTACTTGAGTAAAATACATTGAAATTAACTATATATTTATAAAGACAAATATATAAAAAATCCTACAAATAGATTTGTTTAGATTTTAAGCAAGAAAATATTGAGGTTATAATAAAATATAGAGGTAATCGAAGTTATTTTATTCAATTAGGCAATAACTTAATGATAATCAAAGAGCTAAAATGAAAACAAAATTTCGAAATGAGATTTTTAAAAACTTACTCAACTCTTATGCTTTAAAAAAATGAAAGAATATAATAAAAATATAAAGATTTTTAAACAGCTACTATAAGTATTATATTATGAACATCGCAGATATTAAATACATTTATATTCATTAAAATCAATAAAATAGTTGTATATTATAACAATTACATATATATAATACCTTTTCTCCTGTAGTAGTAAACAATGTTGAATCATTTGTCAAATCTAAAGTAGTCTTTGTATTTTTAACAAATTCAGGTTTTGAATCTTTTGTTTGCTCTTTTGAAAAAGGGTTGTCTTGAGCTGATACAACTGAGTCTGATGACTGACCTGATTTAGCACTCCATTCATATACTATTTTGATCCCAGAATCCCTGCTAGTGTTTTCAATGCCACTTGCATTTTTAAAACAATCCCTCTCATTTTCTTTAGTATTCTCAAAATTTTCATTTTTATTAGGTAAATCTTCAGGACATTGATATAACACTGTTTTGGATAAAGTATTTTGGTTATTATGATCAATTTGACATAAACTATTATAAGAAAATATTTTATCACTTGAGTTAGAAGTAATAGAAGCAACAGCTTGAAGCAATTCAAGCTCATTTTCTGGTGATTGAATGTTAGTTTTTGGAGAATACAGATGTATATGATCAGAATTCTGTTCCTTTATGCAATGTTGATCTTGTATATTTATTTCTGCTTTATTTAACTCTTCATTATTATCATTATTAGACTCTGAAGGAGTACTATGATTTAATTCTTTAATTACATTATATTGTTGTAAGAATTTATTATCATGAGCACTTTGTAAAATTCTGTCCTCTTTAAATGATATTTTATTTTCCAGCTTCTGGAAAATATCTGATGTATTTTCGGTTTCATATGAACAATTCATTTCATCAGACATTAGCATAGTTTTAAGTTTTCTGTTTGTTTTGACAGATTTCTTAAAAAATACTGTCTCTTTTTCTGAGTAATTATTTCTTTTTGATTTTGATGAATGACTATCATTTATTTCACAAGGACTTTTTAAAATTTGTGATACTTCATTAGAATATTTATTATTTAAAGTCTGGTTTTTAGTGCATTTACCAAATGAATGTGTTTGAATGGAAGAATTTTGGCTTCTCGAATTACGTACACTGCCAACTGCATTTTTATTTTGATACTTATGAGAACGAACTGATTTGAATGGGGAAAATCTTTTAAAAGTTGTATGTCTATAAGATTTAGAGGGCTCATGAGAATAGAATCTTCTATGGGAACGACGTGTCTTCGGAGATTTTGCTTCAATGGAATCGGTGAAATATGATTTTCTGTTCTTTGAATCTGAATGAGACCTTGTTTTGTTCATAAAATTCTTTGTTTTACCTGTTGATTTTTTAGAAGTAATAGTTTGCTTTTTAAAAGAAAAATCCTTATGACTAGCATTACTTTTTTCTTTAGATATTTTTGATAACTTCCCCTTTGATGAGATTTCATTATATGATGAAGTTTTTGCAATGTGTTCAAAAGAATTCTTAGAAGCAGATTTTGAGTTAGAATTTTCAGGAGGTAGATTAATGCAAGCAGGGGAATTTTCAACATTTGTGCCACTGAATAATTCAACAACTGATGACACAGAATTTAAAGTTTCTTTTTCTAAGCAGAAATTCTGATTTCTAGATGAACTAAAATCACAAATATCAGATGTCACAGTTTCACTTAATTTTTTCTTTTTTCCCAATGAACATTGTGTTTCAAATGATAGATCATCTTTAACAGAATCTTCACTACCATTTATTATTGGTTTACTAATATCTAAAATTGACCAATGAATCTCAGATGAACTTAATTCATCAACTTTTCTTTTTTCTTGCATTCTTTTCTTCACAGATTTTACATTTGAAGTTTTTGTTAAACAAGGTAAATCAATATTAGGTGTAACAGAATCAGTGTCAGGTGAAAAAATTAAATTAGCATTTGGTGTAACAATTGAACTGCCTTTCAAAACATTTATTTGAAGATCTGACATTGAATATGATTTATTATTTGATGCATCAAATGAATCTTTGTTATTACTATTAATACCGGATATTTCACTCTCTTTTTGAATTTTTTCTCCAAATGATTCAACAGCAGTAACAGGTTCTGGATTTATAAAATTATCATTTACCATTAAGGAACTTTCAAAACTATTTTTAAAAAGAGTTTCTAAAGTACACGACGAATTGGAAGCTGTGTCTAAATTAGTGGGAAGAGAATTTGTTCTCAAAGACAAAGCATTTTTACAAGATTCAGCTGTAACTTCCAGCTTGCTAGGTAAACTTTTTCTGTTTTGAAACGATGTACAAGTTGATACAGTTTCAGTCGTTTGACAAATAGAATCTAAAGTTTTCTTTTTTAAATCAAAGTCTAATGAAGTATCAACGCTTATATTTTCTTCAGAACAAAAGTTACTGAAAGGAAAAGATTTTAATCTTTTATAAGAAGGTATAGAAAGTGGTCTAATTCTTTTTTTTGGAGGTAAAATTTTCTCCTGTGATTTGCGACTTGTATTTATATATATTTTATCTGCATTATAAGTTTCAGGATTATATTTTTCCTGATGTAAGTCAGATTCATTAAAAGTTACCCTAAAATCTGCAGACTCTGTAAAATCAATATCTTTTGCAGAAGTAGCATTATATAACAATTTATTCACTATTTTTGTGATTCTATCAGTTTTAGCTGCTTTCATTTCTTTGAAGACCATATTTTCTGTTTTTTGAGATGAATGATCAATAGGTACAAATTTATGTATACTTTTAATCTCTTGATTATCAGTTCTATTAGTTGAGTAATCAATTGATTCACATACATTTAAATGCAATGGTTCCTTACTTTTGTCAAATAATTTATCTTGTTTCTTTTTAAGACCCAAATTTATCAAGGTACATGAAACTTCATTAAAATTGTTTTGAGATTTTTCAGGTGGTCTGTCACTTATTGGCTGATCAGAATTATTCTGAAATATTTTTTTATTTAAAAGTGAAATATCAGATTTCTGTATAGAATCTTTATTGAAAGATAAATTGCTGCAAGTATTATTTTTACCAGAGCATTTTTTAAAATTAGAACTTTTGCTTTTTTTATTTGAATTACGTTTAGAAGAATAAAACTCATTGCTTTTAAAATTAGAAATTTTTAAAGGTTTATTAGATTTCCTTTTACTTTTATTGAAAACTTGTTGGGAAGTGTTGGTAGTGTGATTCCAGTTATTATTTATATATGAATCTTTAAATTCAGATACAGTTTGTTCTTTTGAGCCTTTCCTCAAAGAATTAATTTCATTAATATGATTATCAAAAGAATCATTTTCTAAGATAGATAAATCAGATGGTAATGGTGGTAATTCACAAGTATCATTTACATCTTCATTTTGAACGAAACTTTTTGGTAAGTTTTCATTTTTATCTTTGTAATTTTTATCGCTTTCAGAAAAAGATAAAATTTCAAAGCTTTTATTGAAAGTTTTATTTATAAAATCAACTTTAGACTCATTTTGCTTACTTGTAGCAACACTAGCAGATTTATTTGCAATTAAAAAACTTAAAGGTAAATTGTCTGATTCACTTTCAGAATCAGATGAACAGAAAAATTTAGACTTTGAATCAGTCTTACTAATGATTAACCCATTTCCATTTAAATTATTTTGTGTAGCCATTTTTTCAGTATTAACAGGCCCAGTTACAAATTGATTTTCTGTTACCATATTTCTAGTTGAATCAATTATTTTAAATTCACTTTGAGATGTATCAAAACACCAATTATTCACAGGCTGTTTTCCATTTTCAGATACAGTCAATTTGGTTTTATTTCCTTCATTTGTCTCCAAGATTCGAGTCACAGCAGTGCCTAAAGTATCATTCATTGAAAATGTTGACTGGATTCCTGATAATCTTCCAGACATTTTAGATACTATATCCACATTTTTCTTTCTATTACTTTTACAAGCCTTCTTTTTAGTTTTTTTAGAAATTTTATACTGATTTTTTTTGTTTCCTTGAATTTTACCTTTTGAATTAGTCACTCTTAAATCTTTGTTTTGATTACTTTTTAATTGTAAACGGGCAGATGATCTTCGATTCCTATCATTTAAATTACCAACAAATTCTTGTGCAATATTTTTTTGATCATTTTTAATCTTTTGGGAGTTATCATGATCATTAAAACCCCGCATTCTCTCAGGAGTACAATTTAAATTATTTTTTGTAAAAATAATTGCATTAGAACACAGTTCTTTTAATAAAGAATTCTGCATATTAATATCATTTATATCGAATTGTGGTTTCATTGCAAGAACTGAATTTGAATTTTCAGGTGAAGTATCTGAAATACAGATGATAGGTATCTTTTGATTACTATCCTTTATTATTTTACATTTTCTTTTTGTTACTTTTCTTTTGCATTTATTTGATGCTGCTACTTTATTTTTAATCATTAATGAAGATTTCCTTTGTTTCTTTTTCTGAGTCTTACTTTCCTTTTCTGCAAATATAAATGATTTTATTATATTTTTCAATTAAAATTAAGAAAGAAATGAAAAAAGTAAATCACTTATTAACAATGAAAGAAAACAAATAAAATAAATCTTTGGTGCTTTTAAGAATTATCTAACAATTTCAGATCAGAACTGATTTTCAGGCTAAAATATTCTCATTTTTCTCCTAAAAGAGATTTATAAAACAATTTAAATATACATTATGTGCAGGAGATAAAATTAAAGCATTGGTATATGGATATTTAATAATTTTACTAAATGCAAAAAGGCTCACTATTTTAAGCAAACTGTAAAAGAATAGATGAAATAAAAACTCAAATGTATTAAAACTTTATTTTAATATGTCTTTGAGAAAAAATTGAGCCAAAACCAATATGTATGCCAAAAATGTATAGGCAAAATGATATAGAGCAACAATTGAGGTTACTTAATGACTCATACCTTTTGTATTGCTGATAGGCTTGTGATCCATATTTCACTTATAAAACTTATGCCATGATCATTTTGAACATTTTTGCATTCTTGATGGAGTATGCATTTAAGCTCTTTTGTTAAATCCCTCTCCCCTCTAAAACACAGATTTAATTAGTGCTATATTGTTTCAGGTGGGTTAAAATCTGGCAACTGAGAAACTATTTTCAACTAATTACAGTAAACATTCTGTTATTTTGCTTACTATAAGTTTGATGTCACTTGGTTGCTGAAACACCAAATGAGTTTCTAAGGTAAGTTTTAAGCACTTGCCTTTGAATTAAAGGACAATAAGTACATGTACATATGTATCTTTAATGAAGTACAAGTTACTAACTATCAGCTCCATATAACCCCAACCTAAGATGTTCCATCATCAATGTTTTACAGTAAACATTTATTTTCTATTTCAAACTCCACAATTGGTTTTTCCCTTATATATATCATTTTGAATCACTCCCAAATGTAATTTCCATTAATATAAGAATGATTTTACTTCAGAAAAGTGCAAGCTTATTAATATAACCCTTTACAAATTACATTTCTCTTTTCTGAAATTAAAGCCTTCTTCCTTACTGTATTTTTTTTTTTTTTTTTTTTTTTTTTTTTTTTGATGATTTACATGCAAAGTATTCCATTCTATCTTTTTTCAAAAATATTTACTGCTTGTTACACTGATTGGATTTAACTTAATTTTCAGTTTTTCTTTTGGTCAGATAATTATATATGATTATGTCTCTCATCATAATAAAAGTAACAATATATATTTTGATGTAATATAACATGTAAATATAAATATTTTCTACATTGCTAAAACAAAAAAACAGGAAGAAAAGTACATTACACTGTATATTTTGGTATTACACTGTATTACAATTGTATTACAAATGATAAATTTTTTGGGGGGAAAAAATATGTAAAACTATTTTGATACAATTTATTTTTGAAAAACATAATTTTTTTAATGGTTTCCATAGTTTGATTCAGAAATGAAACTCTTATATCAAAATCTTCTAAAAAGGCATAATACAAGATTGAGAATAACAAAAATTAAATGTTAACATGCAAAACCATGTTTATTTATAAAAATAAATGACTTTTCATGGCAAATTTTAATAATAAAAGTAAATATATGAAAAATATGTTATGATCTAATTTTACTTAAATTACATTATTTTTCTTGTAAGATCAAAAATATGGTTGTACTCTAAGCAATTGCATTTATTTCCAAAAAATTTTGGAATTAAGTAAAAATTATAATGCAAAAGAAAGACCATAGCTAAAAATAAATTAAATAATGCTGAAACTTTTCAAAATATTTTCCAAGCATAAAAGTATTCATACTTTTCAAACAGCTATGATTTTGTCTTTTACTTCTAACAGATGTTCCAAAATAGTAAAAGAGGTATATAAATTATCTTGGCTTAAAACAAATAAAATTCCAAGTGAATACTTGATGTCACGTATGAAGAATATAGGGACAAAAGGTACAATATATTTTTCATGATGACTTTAGTAAATGCTATGTTAGAAATAACTGATATTTCCTAAAAATAAGATCTAAGATGTTGAAAAAATAATTTTTATGTCAGTTGCAAAAATATTATTCTCTAATATTTTAAATATTATTTGTTATCATATATTTTAGTTTTTGAAACAAATAAATATGCCAAGTTATTTATTTTTTCATTTCATTTAATGCATATTTTTATGAAATTCATAAAAATTACCTTAATTTTTCTGAAAAATTCACTAAAAACAATGAAATATTCTTGAAACTTCCATCCTCACAGCATGTTTTCAAATATGAAGTGATTTTTATATAAAATATCATTGTTTCATTAACAATATTAAAATTGTATATAACTATATCTTAGTATTTAAATGCTAACAATAATTAGTTATAAATTTTCTTTAAATATAAATAGCATAGTATTTATTATAAATATCATTCTCTATATTGCTATAAAATAAAAATATGTGTGACTAAAATATATTTTTATTTACTAAGCTAAAAATAATAAAAATGTAACATATTTTTTACATATGTTACACATTTCAAAGTTATTACATAAACATTATTATTAAATATTTATGTATGTCATAAATAAAAGTATGTATGATATATATAAATATTTGAATATTACTAAAATATTATTTTCAAATTAATACATTTTATTACCTTTCATTTAATACATTTTATCACTTCCTTAATGAAACTTTATTGTTATTTTAAAAATGTAATAATTTTGTCTCACATAGGGTTTAACCCAGAAATTCCTAGAATGTTTTGTAGTTGGCAGCATTGGCTGAGAAGCAAAGTTGAAGTTGGTCAAGAATCTAAGCTAGGCAACAATTGAAATATCAGTCAGGTGTGAATAGTAGTTGAAACAAGGTCATATTCCACAGAGGTATCTAATGCAACCTTGCCGAGCAAAAAAGAGACCAGCATAAAACCCAAATCTGACATCAAATTATTATTATTTTTTAAGGATTAAAAGAATCTTGAAAAGTACTAAGCATGCAATACTGGAGCCAGTAAAAATATCCCAGATGATCTCACCAAAAGAGATTTCTCTTGATGGCTTCCAGGATGCTTTCAATGATTGAGTGAAGTGCTGTCAATGGTGAATCAAACAGGGGAAGAATATTTCATAAAGTTCTCAAAAGACTTTAATTTGAAAAGATTGTATGATATTGAATAAATGATTCAAAAGAAATCATTTTGGAAATTTTTTAGACAAACCTTGAATCATCTGAAAATTTCAATTTATTTACCAGTTCTGTTTACTGAAACTATTTCATAATGTAAATATAAGATTTAAACTTAAATTAATTTTAAATCCAAGATTTCAATGTTTCATACCACAATATATTATAAGATGACAGAAAATACATACTTAGTTTTGAGAAAATATTTTTAATGAGAAGTGCTTGAAACAAAATTTTATAGTTCCATAATTTTAATAGTTTTGAATCTTAATTAAAACAAGTTTTTTGCATTAAAATCATTATCTTTAAATGTGTTTGATATAATCTAAAAATAAAATTGCTGCCATTCAAATCTCTGATTGAATAAAATTAAAAGTTTTTTGCAAACATTTCTCAGCTCAATATCAAGCTGATCAAATATATATTCTTAGAATGCAAAAATGCCCTTTTTTGGTTGTTTTTATAGCATTAATACATTTATTTTCCTCATATATTGAACCAAAACTAGTAAACTCTCAAATTATGTGGAAATAACTAACAATTTTAACCAACACAATACTATTTTAGATACTCTCCTTCACGAGTTTTCAAAACTATCCCCCGATCAGTTCTACCTAAATCTAAATGACATTTATGCTCATCAAGACCTAAGCAATTTTCTAAGGATATCATTTGGAATTGAATAATTATTACTATATAAAATCAAATAAAATATTCTTTAAAAAAAATCAATATAATCGTAAAAATTTAGGAAATTTAGAAAAATAGGAGCAATACTCACCACCTATGCATTGTGTAAAACAATCTGTGAGAGAATTTTCTTTTACATTTTGATATATAGTTGAATTCTGACAATTCAAGAAAGTAGATTGAATTTTATCACTACTACAATTATGAACAGGACTGTGAACTATATTAGTTTTTTTAGATATAGATACATTGGTATTTGCTGTAGAGCTTTCACTATTAAGTTTTTCGAATTGCGTTAAAACTGGTATAATTCCTGTTTCAATGACAGTTTCAGTTTCTTTTGATAAACTTGCACAGTATTTAACACAAATATCTTTTGGTAGAGATGATAAACATTTAACATAACTGTCAGAAAGTGTACTTTTATCTGTTAAGCAATGGGGATTATCATGTAAAGTTCTCACATCAAAAATGGCTTCATTGCCTAAAATGTGAAAAAAAATTCAAAAAATATGTTAAGTAATAAAGAACAACACAAGTAATCAAGTCATAAAATATAATAATATTTTTAAATAATTATCTAAGCCAAATTATTGTATGGACTTAAATAAGAATACTTAAAACTGAGAGAACGATATCCTAATTTTACACAAATTACGAATAAAAAAAATTGAGTAACAGCACAGAAATATGGACCAAATAAAATATAAATATTAATTAATGTTAAAGAAGTTAACATAAACGATTTTTCATTTGTTTATACAAAAGAAAAATATTACATTAAATAGTAAAACTTATTCTTTGAATAAGTTTTACTGTAACTAGTAATAATTTACTGAATAAGTTTTACTGTAAATAATTCTTTAAATTTTTGGCAAAAACCACCAAATGATAAAAATCACTTACTTACCTTTAAGATCAGTCTTCACCTCTTACTTAAATAACATGATTAATAAAGAGAGAGATGGAGAAATGAAGAAAAAATTTTTTCAAGATATAGGGAATATTGTTTTTGAATTAAAATAATTTGATAAAGGAATTTTTTAGAAGAGATATTTTGAACATAAACAAGTTCCACACATTTTTATAACCTAGACAGGAATTAACACAAATTGTAGAGTATTTAAAATAACATTATCTATTATAATTTTCAAAATTGGAAAATAAATTAATAATAACAACTAAATCAAATAAAACAATTACAAAAAAAAAAAAAAAAAATATTTTTTATTTAAGAATTTCTTAGAACTTATTCTAAAAACAAGAAAGTTTAAGAAAATAACATACATTATGCAATATGTAAATAAGATAGAAAATATTATTTCACATTTTGGTATATACATAAATAAATTTTAAATGTTTATGAATTTTATTTACTTATATTGTACACATTAAAACATGATAATAAACAGTTCATTTAATATTTTTATGCATAAATTCCTTGGATTCTATAATAGAACTTGCTACAAGGTTTGTGGTTGCCTTGGAACATTTATCATTTCTAGTTGTTATAATATATTCATTTTTCTCTGATGAAACCATGTTTTTTCACAGAGATCTATTTGTTGTGATAATAAGTATTCAATATTCTTTTTTATCAAAAATTGTGCTTTCATCAGTGAAATAGTTGGAATCGAGTAATAATTCCATTCATCAAAAAATAATTCCATTACCTAAAAAGAAAATAAATTTCTATATTGAAATTAAAATATTAAAAGGGGAAAAACAATTTATCACAAACCATCAAAAAAGATAATAGAAAAATGTGTAAAGTTAAATTTTCATGATGTACTTAAATAGCATAAATCAGAAAATAAATAGTTTCTTATAATAAAATAAAATTAATGAGTAGTATACTATAAAAGAATAACATTTACAAAGTAAACAGAAGCATTGAATAAGTTACTCATTTACAAATACAGTCAATAATAACAATTACTGCTGATTTATAAATAAATAAAAGAATTTTAAATATAAATAATGAGAAAATCAAATTTATAAATAAAATTCTATGTTTCCACTTTAAACTATCTTATATCATTGCCTGTGGAATGAAAATTATAAGTTTTAAAAATAAGACTTAATAATAACTGATAATTAAGACATTTGCTTCCCATTTTTATAATCCAGTTATTTTTCACTAATTTCTAATATTCCTTATTACATGTAAAAAATTACACATCTGTAAAGATCAAGCATTTTAAAAAAACATATACATCTCAATTTTACTTTGAAAAATTAAAAAAATAAATATTGATATGTCATATATTATCATAAAATAAATAGTGAAATAGTATCATTAAATATCATTCTCTATATGCTATAAAATAAAATTGTAACATATTTTTTACATATATTACAGAATTCAAAGATACTATTACATAGAAACATTAAGAAATTTTTAAGCTTTTTATACTCAAATTATAAACAAAAATAACAGGTAGTGAGTGGTTCATAATTACAAGGAGAGAGAGGCTATACAATGCTGTCACAAACATCAAATCATTTCATTATACAATTAAATTTAGCTCTTATTTTTTAGAATATACATTATTTAGAAACACCCTATAAATTGAAAAATTACATGGAAATGAATAATACATTATTTTACATCAACTGAATAATTATCCCATTTTGAAAAGAAATTTAAAAAATTTTCTTCCACATTTTGACTTGTAGATGATTATTGATGCATGTAGCCTGGCAAACATCAGCAGATGTCAAAGCTCTTCTTGTAAGTTTTGTAGGCTTGTTTGAAAAATGAAAACTGAATTATTCCTATTACAAAGCTTGCTTTAGTTTAATATTTTACAAATCCCTAAAATTTTTCACAAACAGATTAGTTTGAAGAAGTATTAAGCATTGTTGCTATTATAAGCAGAAATTACATAAACTGTTTCCATCAAAATCATCTTCATTACCTAAAAAAAGACAGCTTTTAAATAATGTATAAATTAATAATCAAGTAAACTTTTATTTTAAAAATATTCTATAGGAAAACACATTTTTCCAATCTCTAAAGTAGGAATATATATATAGTACAATACTTATGAGAGTATTAGATGAGTAACACCAGACTATACAATTTATTTCCTGTAACATAAAACATATTTTAGAAGATTTTTAACATAAATATTAGCATAAATTTTAATTTACTTCTATTTATTCATTGTTATTTTGCAAAATTAAATTTTAAAATATAAATAGCTTATAAACCTTTGATTGAAAGTCTCTATTTTCAAAATGTTTGATGCTGATTGACACTTTTACATTGCCAAAGACAGGATAATATGAAAAACACAAAATTGGGAAACCAGATTTATTTGCAATCTCACAACGTGAAAAGTACCAACATCATGATTTAAAAAATTACTAAGCATCTTTAAAAGAGAAAATTAATCAGAGCTTTATTGTGCCTAAAAAAACTGAAATCATTTTTCAACCAAATAATTCCTTAATATTACAACCCCTTGAGCTATTAACTTGAATTATCTATGATTAACAGAAAAAAATGGTCAATTTTAAGTCTAAAGTTATAGCACATAAAAGCAGCCTGTTGTGATATTATAGTATATTGAGTTTTTCCCAATCATTTGTTTACATTCATATATTGTGATTTTTGGTGAAAATAAAATTATCGACCTTCCTATCAAATGGTGACATTATGAGCAAAAGTCAACACATATACCTGCAACCAATAAAATTTGTTGAAACCAGCTGAAAAAATATCTTATTGTGTGAGGCCGGGCAATTGTGAGTGTGTGATAATGCTGTATTTAATACCCAAGCATATTACCATTGTTGAATCATTCATTCACAATGGAACTTTTGTAAAAATTAAAAGAATTTGTTTAAGGAGAAATTTCCAGGATATTTTGTGTCAGCAAAAATGGCCATATAGAAATTAATTTTAAAATGGCAGCATGCAGAATAGATTCAAAATGCTATTACGAACAAACCATCATCTATTTGCACACCAGAATTGAAAAAACAGGTGCAAGAAATATTAGCAAGAAGTCCTTGTAAGTCAACAGGTTTATGCAAGTGAATGAAGTTGCAGGCATGTTTTAAGGGGAGAAAAGTTAAAACCTTGCTGGATAAATGTTGTTCAAAAACTGAAGGAGCCTGAGCTGCAGAAGTGAGTGTATTTTTGTTCCTGGCTGATGAAAAATGTTGCCAGTAGTATCTTGGAGCCAACTATGGTTAATCATGAGTGACAACACATGGTTCTATCTGTCTGAGTACATAAATTTTCAAAACAACTGATATTGGTCATCAGAAAACCCCACGTAATTTACCAGGTATCCTAAAATGATGAGAAAATTGGTGTTTAGTGTGTCATTTCCACCACATGTGTTATAGAATTCATTTCTTTAAGAAGACAAAAACAGTGTGTGTATTTAGGAATTCTGGAGGAGTTTTATTTAAACTTGATAGAAGTGTAGTGTCAGTTATGTTACTTTAAGCAAGATGGTCTAACAAGCCACATATCAGCTGTATCATTGTCCCATGTGCATGAAATGTTTACACCAGAGAGGATGATCAGCA
>JAPDSC010058753.1:719885-748203 GCA_026290005.1 Latrodectus geometricus
ACACACAATTGAAGAGCTCAAGATCAGGATCCCAACTGTCCTCAATAACATCACAACATAAGAACTGACAAGGATGTAGATGAACCTTTTCAAGCATACTCAAGTATGTGTTGAAATGGGTGAAGGGTACTTTTAGCACCTACTTTGATAGGGAGTAATCATATCCAATGCATTACATTTCATTTTATGTGTTGGCTTTATGGGCTGCTTTTACATGCCATACTCTTAAGTTGTGCAAAAGAATTAATTTCTTAACAAAAATTTACAATATTTTTAAAAACATTAATTTATAGTATAATAATTATATTGTAAAAGTGTATAAAATGATCAATAAATATTTTAATTTGAAATCTTACAATTTTTTTAAAGTGGTGCCCCTGAATAAATTTTGAAGAGACTCATGAAACGTTCACAATTATTTTATATTGCATGGATAGCATATTTTCAAATGGGACAGTGATGTCCATAATGATGGCCTTCTCTTTACCTTTAATAAGAGTGATGTTAGGCCTTAGTTTTTAATGACATGAATCTCCTGATTGCTAAGTGGTATCACAAACCTTCTAATAGCTGCCGCTTTCCCCCCTCCTCCAGAATAGAGAAAAAAGTTTATAATCCGTAGAAAGGCTTAGATAAGACTAATATCTCTTGTACAAAATATATTTAAGCAATGTCTGGGCAAATACATTTTAAAAAGGAAATTTTTTAAATTGAAACAATTTGAATAGGTTAAATCTAAAGAAATTGTGTAATTTCTTTAGATTTAAAAAATTGTGAAATTGACTACCTTTTCAAAGAACGAAAATAATCAATTTACTATTCATAAGGAAAGACTAAATTTGATCTTTACAACTTTACTTAATATCTGAATTAAAAGTTTAAAAAATCTTCTTTCAAAACGGATAATAGAAATTACAAAATATAAAACAGATATTTATGTAAATATCACATTTATTAATGAGCATTTTTAAGTTAGAAATATAAATCATGATAATATTAAACATCTAATAAGAAAAATCAAATAAGATCTCTGAAAAATTGAAAAGTAAATTATATCTACTTTAGACAAGTATTAAAAATTTATACTTATCTACATATTGAATTTTTATTATTACAAAAGATAATCCTATTAAGATAACATTACAGTTTGTGAATTGAAAAATCATCACTCAATCTTTATTAAAAGTATAAAAACCAATTTTAGCAAATATGTTTTTGTTATAAACGTATATTAAGAGAAAAAAATGAGAATTATAAAGAAAATAACTACTTATGCTACACACAATGATTTTTCCCACTGAAAATATTTTTTCAGTTTAAATAACTATGATAATATATAAACATAACATTTAATAATAAATTTAACATTAAACTCTAATGAGTAAAATACATCTTAGAATATGAACTTCCAAATTAAATGAAAATTGTTTAAAATAGTATTTACTGAAGTATTCAATTGAGCAACCATATACCTTATTAAATTATACGCAATACATGAAATTATGAATATTACTTTAATCAATTACCAATTTTTATTAGGAAATAAAAAGTATTGTATTATTAATATCACCAATCATAATATGATTTTTTAAACTAAAAAATGCATATTAAAAGTAGAAAAAAATACTAATGAATTTCAAGAATTATTTGGAATTTATTTATTATTTATTATGATATTTTGTTATCATGAAATTTAATGTTATTATAAAATTTAATGTAATTATGAAATTGCAAGAAACTATTTTATTAAATATTACAATGATTAGCCTTTCCTTGAAAGTTATAATCCTTGAAGGTTGTAAGAATGTAATTGCTTTAGTTAAGAATAATGTGAATAATATTTTTTAATCTTTCCATTTGAATAGCTTTTTAGGTTTAAAAATAAATTTAATGTCTTTAACACTTTGCAGCACATTTTATTTTAGCAAGTAAAATGTGCTATATATGTCTATACTCACTCATAACATTTTTCAAAAATAATTAACTCATTAAATATGCACTGAAAAACAATATGAAATTATTAAAGGGATCAATTTGACAGAATTTACGCTGCTTTTCTTTACCGAAGGTATTTCACAATTTATTTTTTTAAAAGGATTTAATTTTTCTTTCTATTTTAATCACTAATACTTTTACGGATGCTCATCACCATAAAAAAAAAAGTTCAGTACGAATGAAATGGAAGAAAAGTGAAAATGAAAAAGAAAATTTTACCGACTATAAATGAAGATTAAGTTTTATAGTAAAATATAAGACAAAAAAAATGGATGCAGAAAAAAAATTACGTTAATAATTAATTTTAAAAAAATGGTTGACTGTAATCAGAGTCAAATTAAAAAGATATAAGCGAAATTACAGCACCAAAGTACGATATATCGTGTAAACAGCATAAAATTTAATCAGTTAATTAAATGCAAGCTAACAAGCAAATTTTAATTAAATTCTATACAGCTTGCATAATCTATTGCACATATTAATTTAAAGAATTTAGACAAACAATCAAAGCATATGACAAACACAAACATGCAATTTAAAAACAAACCACAATCCACAATTTCGAAATATTAAAGCTACAGAAAAATAACATTTTATTTTGCGCGGTTTCTTGTGTATTTACCATACGTAAACATAACCAACCACAATATAATTTTGAACCAACATCCTATGACGTAATCAAAATAAACATGGAAATAAATATTCTAGATCTCCACGCTAATTACGGTTAAACATTTCAAACTAATAAATGATATTTACAAACATTATTTTTATCCTGCTGACATCAGGAAACGAGTGCAATATGTGATGATTTTTAACTTTAAGCTGGTTTAAAATATTGCAACGTTCCGCTGTGTTCCCTTCCGTTTGAGAATAATTCAGCATTCTTCATGTTAATAATTTTAATTTTTACATTAAGTATATTTTTTTCTAAGCAAAATTAATAATCTAATAATAGATTTTACAGTTGATAAAGACGATTTAATAAAAAATCTATACAGCAATTGGCATAATCTTTAAAAAATGTATATTTATATAATCTACATCAGAGACAGTAAAAATATTAAAGATTTGTGATAAAAAAAAAATATATCCTGAAAACAGAATTTCAGGATATTTTTCTTGTTCAGAAATTGGAAATTTTGATAAGGTTTTCATCCATGCAACACAAACAAAATTCTATCCTGTTGCAAATTGCGTTCTTATTGTTAATTTATTTAAGATTGGTAAGAGATTGCTACATGTTAAAACTAGAATCACTTAGCATAAAGATGAACATTGCTTTTCATCACCTATCCAGTTTCCAGAAAATTGTGCCTTAACTGTTAGGTTCATCCAATATTTGAGTAATAAAAATTGTCATACTGTTACCCAGATATTTCATTCAATTATAAAAGAGAAACTTTGGAATCCGAAAGGCAGAAAAACTCTCAAAATTGTCGTTAGGAACTGTGTGAGATGTCTAAGTTACAATGCAACACACTAGCTGTTACTAAGCCAGTGGTTGTACTTTCCAACTAGGTTGGGGATACTAATGAATTTGAGTTAGTAGATATTAATTTGATCGGACTCCTCTTTTTTATTTATTTATTATTATTATTATCATTTTTTTTTTTTTTGGAATTATGAAAAGTCTTGAATTGTTTTATATATCTGAGCAGTCTTCCGAGCAGTGCACTTGGAGCTCATAACTTCGCTGTTAAGAAAGAACTTAATTTATTTAGATGCTTCATTGCGATAAGAGTAAGACCTAAAACAGTGTATATAAAGCGATGGTACTATCTTTAGGAGTGTAATTACTAAATTCAAAAATCTAGATTGGAAGAAGATAGAATGTGATACTAAAATTAAGTGTATAAAATGGTAGTTTATCCCCTCCACAGGGGTCACATGGTGGTAAGGTTGATGGAAGAAGCTTAGCAAAGTAATTAAGGATAGAGCTTAAGAAATTCAATTTCGTTGTAGGAAGAGTTGCTTACCATTTTATGCGACTGTGAGTCTATTATAAACTCTCGTACATTGACTTACATTTCAGAGGATTCCGAAGATTTAATGGCAATTACCCTTGCAATGTTTTTGATGAATAATTCGTCTTTTGATGTCATTGACTTAGACTTGAGTAATCTTGCTAAATTTCAAAAACGAAATTGATGGAAAGTGAAATTTCCATCAAAATTTCTGAAAAATATAAAAAGTAGATTCCTAGAAAAATATTTAAGACTATCAGTAGAAAAAAAACATAAAATAACCTGTTCCTTCACCATCGGAGAAATTGTGCTCATAGATCATCTTAATGGAATCATTAATTTTGGCCTTCAGTAAGATTATATTAGAATTGATCCCAAAATTCGCACTCTGAGACTTAAATGTAGTGACTCAATAATAATTCGTCTTCTGCCAAGAATATTCTCTTTTCAAATACAATATACAGAGATTCCTGTGACGGTTACCATCTCTTATAATAAGACAGGAAAAGTGGCTACCCAATCTGATGTACCTGGAGCTTCACCTGCCTTTATTCATAAACCCGTTGATAGGGTTCGTATTCCTGAGGTTGACGAGACGACAACTAGTACTTCTGCTGAAAGCATCATTGATACTTCGAGGTTTAGACCTAAAATGAAACCACCAAAGGGGCTAAACTTACTAAATGCTACTTTTTTATTTATTTATTAATAAGGAAATACTAAAACCTGCTGAGAAAGGTGTTGTGTCGTTTTAATTTGATGATGCTGAATATCAAAACTTAACTTAATTTAGAATCTTGTTTCCAGAAAAAATTTAAACTATATTGTTTCTTTTTTTCTAATTGCATATATAAGTAGCCATAGTTAAGTTTAAGTTTGATATCTCTTCAATAAAAATGTGTGAATGTGAAGAACTCTACGTTATTTCGTTTTAAATTAATAATTTTCCACTATATTTTTTTATACTGAAAGTGCAAAGATCTTGAGTTAAAATCCTACAGATTAACTACTTTATAATTCCTAAGACTACCTGGATCTTCTTTTTAATAAGTTTTTGTGTTTTCACTATCTATGTTTTCCTCTCTCAAGTAATTTCATTTCAAAATTTATATAATTTAGTTTATATAGTAATTGTAAATATCCTTCAAATCGACATGTTTTTATAAGAAAATTTATAAGAATATGCATTAAAATATATTGGAAACAAGAAACCAGTTATGTTTTAACTTAAATTGTAAATAATGCTTCATTGGTCAATACTTGAGTGATATCATTAATCACTTGATTGCTATGAGTTTAGCGAGTACACTCTTGACATTATTAGTGTTTTGAGATAGAATCGTGAAATTTTGCTCTCAATGGAAACTTTAAAGCAAGCTCACTGGGATTACAGATTCATGCTCTGATTCAGTAATTTGACGATCTAAATAATGAGATAAATTCCTTTGGTTAGTAACTGTATTTTCCAGTTAAACATGCCGGTTTTATTAAGTTTGCGTTTACATTAATTTTTCTTAAGAAATTCAACTTAGCATTGCTATATTTTCATTAATGATAAAGTATTATCTGAACTGAATTAATTCATCTTGATTGTGCTTATAAATTCTATGTTTTATTAGAAATGTAAATTATTTTTTATTAATTGATGCAAAAACAAAATAATATGTATATAAAAACAAAATAAAATAATATATAAATGGCACGATACTAATAGCAAAAGCTCTAGAATTCGGTTGTTGAAAGACTTGATTGCTTGGAAAACTTCACAGCTTTAAATGGCTGGATGAACAGAATGTAAAATCGGGGTTTCCCTGTATAAGCATATTGTCATATGAAGAATTTTTAATTTAAAAAATAAACAATGTAAACGCTGAATAACAAAATATTTTAATTATGCAGTTTATTGTTGTTTTTTTACTGAAATTTGAAATGCATGAAAAACTTATTAAAACAATTCATATATGCAAAACAAATTTTTTTAAGACATTTTTAGTTAGAATTAAAAATATTTAATTACAATTTTGTAAATGAAAAATGCTTGATTTTAAGACAACTCATAATGAAACCAGGAATAACATTTTACCATATAAACAGGGTATGTGTGCTTGTCATACATTTTGCCATAAAAACATGAATAATCAATATAAACATAAAGTGACACAAATAATTTATAAATATTTTGTCAAGTGCACTTAGTGAAAAATTTGATTTCATTTTACCATCACTTTATTACACATGACATACTTTATTACCAAAGTTTATGTTGTTTATAATATCTATTAAAATATAGAAATCAGAAGTTAAACTAATTGCAATCATTATCGTTCTTTTTAAGAGCTTTTCGCTAGCATACAAGAAATAATAGGGAAGAGATAAATGGCCCAATCGGCCAGCGAACATCATTTCAAAATAGACTGGTTTAAGAAATAATAGAGTTGTTAAAACTACGTCTAAACAATAATTAGATTGTACAAAGCCAAATTATTGCAACTTCTTTCTTCAAGTGCTTATTCGTTAGGAAGGTCTCAAATTCATACATGATCGGATCAACATGTATCACGAGACAAGCTGAGTGTCTATCGAAAATCTCATAAGACCAAATGACGGCACTAAATGTCTTAGCTACGTCAAAATATACAGAGCGCGAGACAGTTCTGGATTTCAAGCAGGTTCGCACGTCTCTCTGAAAAAATTGCTTTACCACCAGCTAAAATTTTAATAAAATGCAAAGTCCACTGAATCACAGGTTTTCATTTAAAGAGTCTTATAAATCTTTATACAGGTAATATAAATTATTTTTTTTTAAATATTGTCATTTGTAGTTTAAATTTTTGCTTTCCTTAATTGTTCATTAATTTTATTTAATTTATATAGATCACTAATGCTTCTGGTATCTCAAAGAGTCCTTAATTTTAAATACATAAAAAAGTCAAATTATCAAAGAAATTGGAAAGATATTTGCACTAAATAAAATATCCTGTTTCTCATATAATTAAATATATTCTTTTTAAATACGTATATATTACAACTGCATTAAAATTATGAACAATCTAAATATTATATAATTCGAAATACTCAATTGATATTATAAAGTAGTTTAAATATTCTAATTAATGTAGACAAATAAGTTAAACTAATTTAAGAAAATTTCTCTCTGTACTTTATTTATGCTTATATTTATCTTTAATTATTTTTAATAAAAATATAATATTGTATGATAATGATTAGTAAATCATATAGTTTAAAATATATTTATAAAAATAAGAAATTTTTAACCTTAATCCTAAATAGAATATTAACAATAAATGAAATTATTTATAATGAACAGCACTCGCGATAACAGCAGTCGCAGCAAAAATTATTAATTTACTATCCATTTTATTAACAGAAACTCAATACTAGAAACAAGAAAAAAATAAATGTTAAGCAATAGAAAGATGAATGCATGATATCAGATAATGTTTTAGCTACGTCACACTACGATATCACCGAAATGGCATTTGTACACTAGAAGACCAGCCGCAAACTACAAGCGAATTCGCCAGCGAAGCTGGGCGAAAGACCGGCGAAGGAATTACATAAGAAAACATCACAAAATAGGCGTTCCGAGCGACACTTAATGTATTCAAGAAAGTTAAATATATCTGGCAGGGCAACGGCGACAGCGTGAATTTCATTTATATGTTTTTGCTTACTACCTTTTGTTCTTGAATATTTTATTTATATATACGCCTCTTAGTATTTCAATATTTAATTTTTTCCATTAACTAATTAAATTTTCTTTCGATGAGGAGGGATTTGTAGTAAATCAACATAGGGGTAAGAGTAACAAATTTTAAATAATTCGTATTATTTTTTTTAAAAAAAATAATTCAGATAATTAATTAATTTTTTGAATTATGTAGATCAAAGATGTCTGTGGGACACAAAAGATAAAAATTATTTCGACAAACAGAAAAAAATATCATTATTCGAGTCATAAAGCATTAATTTTTCGAAGAATTTGAAAAATCTGTAACAGGTAATAATTTGTACAGTACATTTTGATTATTAGATATTGAATTTTTATGAAAATGAAATAAATTAAAATTCAGTCTTATTTTTATTATATTCATGTGTGCCTTTCAATTGATTTAGATATAATGCTTAGCAGATAATTAATTCATATCTTAAATATATTTTACTTAATGTTATTAAAATATTTTATTCTTGTATTTAAATTATTGAGAACTAGATTTATATGCAGAAATGTTAAATTTTGTTAATTTATACTGTTGAGTTTGTGTGGATTTTTTTAATGAAATGTCAATTCTAAATTTTACAATTAAGAGTGGTCTTAAGAAACACAACAACAATTAAAACAATTTATTTTAATTAACAATTATTTTATTAAACAATTTATTTTATTAAACAATTTATTTTATTAAACAATTTATTTTAAATACAATATTAGTTACAGCTACTTGTATTGTAACATTTATTAGCATTATGCTAGCAATACAAATAGTATTTAACAATAGGAAGGTTTTATTTGAAAGTTGAATTGTGTGAACTGATATTTTAAAATAAGTCTTACTTGAAGAGAAATTGTAAAATATTTAAATTTATAAAAAAGTATGAAAATTTATAGGAAGAAATGTTTATTTTTGTTACTTTTTGTTTTGATATTTAGAAATTTTCTAATAAAATATCAATCTTATACTTTACAATTATATCTCTTATTAAAAATTTATATTAATTGCAATATTAGTTACATCTATATTAAATAATATATGTTTAATATAGCTAAGTCCAATAAAGTTTCAGTAAAATTCAATGTTGTGTAAGTAATTCATTGGTAATCAAATCAACATTTTTGACTACATAATTAAAAGTAAATAACACTGTAAATATGTGTGTCTGTCAATTACTTTAAAATATAAATTCAGTGCGATGCTGAGTACCAAGCATGTTTATTTGTTAAACTGACCACCTAATTAAAGCCCCTATTACATTAGAGTTGCCGATATTTCATTTTGAGCAACTCCCATAGACTTAACATTACGTGACGTCACAGCTTGATTTTCAGCAACTCGAGCTCATCGTCCAATGAATGTTCGAGATTTCTATTAGGTTTGCTATAAGTAAATAGCTGTTTTACTAGATTTATTAACAGATCGCTTTTCTGGCTAACATTTTTAATGTTGCCATATTTTACTCGGTAGGTGCCCAGATTTCATGATGAATTCTTATTTGGGAATTTAATTTGTAGCCAAAATTTGTTTACATTACGCCATCTTGCTATTGTTGCACTCAATTTTAGCGTTTGAAACATCACGTTTAGAATGATCAAGAGCTAATCTTTGTCGACGAGAAAAGGAAAATATCTGGTTAAAAAATTTCTTAAAACTTTTGTGTTAATTTCCTAAATAAATAATATTATCAAGGCCTTAAGTAAATAATATTATCAAGATTCCTTAAATAAATACCGTATTTTTCTGTATATAATCCGCGGATTATGTGTTAAAAAAGTTCCGAATTTCGTTGTGCGTATTATCGTGACCTTCGAGACTATATGCGACTACGGCGTATAATACCGTCTCGAAGGTCACGGTATTATACGCCGCCTCGGATTATCTGATAAATAACATTCTCCATCAGAAAAGCTTACAAGAAAGTTTTGAAAGAAATACTCTTTATATTTCATAAAATAAATAACAGGTGGTACCAGGACACACCTGAGTTATTTAAACTATCATCGGCTTTGTGCAATTACGTTCAAAAACGAATTCGGTTCCTCTTAAAGCTTTTACGCTTGTAAATTCGCTAACGTCATTTTGGAATTTGTCTTGACGTGAGTTGTTTCGTTTTTAAAATATGCAAATTCGTATATCGTCATATGGAAGCGAAAACTTTTAAGTTACACAGCAGATTTTAAATTAAAAGCTATAGCGAAATTAAATAAAAATGGTGTTAAATGTGTTAATGTGAAGTGAAAAACAAAGCACACGTGTTATAAAAAAAAAAATTGTATAAAATACGCAATTTGTAAATAACCCATTTCTTTCATTTAAATATTAACGAAGCAAATATATATTCATTTAAATATATCTAACATCGTTTTAAAAGTTATTAGAAGCTAAATATCGATAAGTTTTACAAGACTCTCTTCTCAAAATTGTCGCTTTTGATCGATCTCGTGCTTTCATCTCAAGTTTATCGCACTCTGCGATAAACTGGATCTAGACTGATATTTTTCATAATAAATGCTCTTTTTCTATACAATTTATTAAATTTTTAATCCTACTGTGCATTTTTTTATTTTATGTGATATCTATATTATCAGCAGTACATATTTTAGACTATTCGCCGAAAAAAAAATTGCCGCGGATTATACGCCGCTTCTTTCCCTTTTACTCGAAAAAACGGCCGTGCGGATAATACGCCGCTGCGGATTATATACAGGAAAATACGGTAATATTATCAAGACCTAAATAAATAATATTCCTTTCTTAATTAAATAATATTATTAAGATCTAAAACAAAACTGGTATTTTGAAATAATATTTATTTATAGTTTTAATAAAATTAAGAGATCACTCAAACAACACTGGTGAAAATTCTTATCACGTGTAAACACATCTTTATAACGATGATATTTTAACTTTAATTCGGACGCTATTTCATCATACGTTCTTTGTTTTAATTTAGTAAATTTATATTGGGAATCTGAATTATCCCATATATGAGGCTTTACTCTTATCATTTCAATAAAATCAATTTCCATTTCTTTTATCCATTCAACACAAATATTTGCCGTTTTCAAGTATATATATTTATCACATGCACTCATTAACAATAATGAAAACATGTTATTTCTTGGCATCTTATTGTTTCCGCTTGGCGAAAGTAAAAGACAACACCAGTTCCGTTGATCATCTATTGGCGATACGAATTGCTCGAGTTGCTGCTGCATGCACAAAAAAATTGCTCATTTTCGGCAATTCATAACGCCAATAACTTTCATTTGGCATGAAATTTGGCGAAAACTTGGCAATGATCAAATTTCAAATGCGCAGCTGTAAAAAATATCTGAAATATCATTGGACGACGTGTCCGAGTTGCCCAAAATCGAGCTGTGACGTCACGTAATGTTAAGTCTACGGGAGTTGCTCAAAATGAAATATCGGCAACTCTAATGTAATAGGGGCTTAAGACATGAGTTTTGCACCCCATCAGGGTCCCCAGTCAAAGAAACAGATATGGGCATTGCAAGTGTTAGTGCCATGGGGTCTGTCGTGCCACAGAGTTTAGTTTTTATTACTTGTATAATGGCATTTGTTAACATTGTGCTAATAATGCAAATATTGTTTAACAATAGGAAAATTTTATTTGAAAATCACGTAAATTCATACTTTAAAATGTGTCTTTCTTGTTAATAAGTTTGTTATAAAATAAGTTGGGGAAAAATTGTAAAATATTCAAATAAATAAAAAAATCAATGAAAATTTTTATTCTAGCGCCTTTTAAATTTTACTGAAAAAAAGATTCCAAAATCAACTTTTTATCATAGTAATTAAATTTTTAAAATCAGTTTGTTCAGATATTTAGCTAAGATAATTACGTTTGCTATACAAGCACTGATATTTGCATTGTACACAGTTTAAGAGGAAAAGTAATGAACAGTACATAATATATAAATAAGATTATTTTTCTGACTTTATTAAAAGAAACTAAATTATTATATATATGTGTGTGTGGTGTGTATGAATAAATAAATAAATAAATAAATACATACATATATATATATATATATATTACAGAATAAACTAAAATGAATTAATTAATAAAGAGATTATAAAAGAAGTATAATTATATTTGTGTATGCAAAATAAATTTAATAATTCAACTTTTAAGCAGTTAGGCATGCATTACCATTTTGAGTTATTCCAAGAAATAAATTATATTATAATACTACTACTTGTGAAATTATGTTGTATTTTTTTATACATTTAATTCAAAGCAATGGTATAATTCTATGAGTTTGATTTAATACGGTACATGAAATTCTAATGAAATATATGCCTATTTAGTTGAATAATGACAAATTAATTTTGAATATTTGTTAATAAATGATTAAAACAGAAAATATCCTGCAATTACAAATTTTGAGATTTAATACAAATATATACATGAATTATATAAAATATTTTGATAAATAAGCAGTCATATTTTCACAAAACTTTTATTCTGCATTAAAAAAATTTATTGTAATCTTCTAATACAAATTTACCTACACGAAAATATCAACTTTTCTACAGACTCATCAAGCTACTTCTGAAAAAAAAATTATAAAAACAGTTCATTAAATATAATAAATTTCATTGTAAACTATATAATAGATTACCTAATTAAAATAATAATTTACAGACCAAGTCATAAAAACTGGAAAAACCTATTTGGAGAGGAGCATAAAAAGTTTTAAAGAAGACTTTTGGATCTGTGTGGGCAACCTATAAGCCCATTATTCCATACATATTAAGTGGGCCCATTATTCCACATTACTACTTTTAAAAGATAGAGAGCCAGGCCAAAGCATAAATTCATTGACTGAAGAGGTAACATTTCAATGATTAAATAAATGAAAACATTTAATTCGTCCTTGCCGATTTAAACTAACCATAAAGTGGATGTCATGATTTATTTATTGCTTGCATAAACAATCAAATATTAATATTTAATGTGCTTTACATGCTACATGAAATAAATTTATCTTTACTTAATGATTAATAAGTATTTATCTTTTAATAACTGTATCAAAAGAGACAAATCTCCAATAGTATATAAAATAACCAATCGCACTAAAATATTAGCCAAAACTTTCCAATTGCTCACTGAAAAACTAATTATAAGTAAAATAACTCAACTGTAACGAAAGAAAAAAACACTTTATGGTTAATAATAAATTTATATTTGTTTATATTGACAAAGATGGAAAAATTTCATTTTAAAATGAAGTCATTTTTAATTAACTATATTAGATTTAGATTATTTATAATTAGTCTATCTTTGATTTATTGAACTTTATAATTTACTTGTCTCAATCATTTTTTCACAGATGGATACCAGCTTTCGTGAAAGGGAATTAGATAATGAAATTATAGAAGAGACAGAAGCTGCCAGTGCTAACGAACAATGCTTAGTAGCATTGAATACGGCTCTTCAAGCACTAGAAAAAGTGACCGAAGCAAATAAAGAACAGGACTAAATTGACAAATTTTTATCTTTTATAGGGGATTGCATCCGAAAGTTACCTCAAATAGATCAACAGAAATGCATAATATGATTTATAAACAAATGCTTAGCTATGAAAATAAATAAATTATTCTTTTAAGATCTCTCTAGTGAATATATAACACAAAATTAACTATACATACATTACTCTCTTTTCTCAAACTCTAAGAGTAGATAAGATATTAGATATTTTGTTATAAATTTGAAAAAAAAAAATGTAATTAGCAATAATTATGATCATATTAGAAATTTTTACAATTTTATTAAGTTTATAATTCTGTAAATAAAAGTTCAATTTCTAATTCTTCTTACTTGAAGATCTAAACTGCTATTCGACTCTTCCTGCATCATGGCGCAGCTTGTCCTTTTTGGACCATGCGCCATAAGACCCAACCAACTAACTAACTAACTTCCTGCATCAGTCAAAAAATAATGAGGTAACCTGTTTCGTATTTTTTTTGCATAATGTGAAAGTTTCCTTCAATATTATTAGAGGCTATATTCATAATTCCAATATCAAACCTAGAAACAAAACATTTTTTTTTTTTTAAAAAAAGGATCTTGAAAAGGCAATTGTAAGTGTTGATAAATGAAATTTTAACATGAAATTATTTTTTTATTTTATTTAAATGAGATATTAGTGTATAGATACAGAATAAATTTATAAAGTAGATAATTTAAATATTACTCCAAATTTAATAAAAATAATTTCTAGTTTAAAATAATTTGAAAATCTAATTTTTTTGTATGCGTTTTCACAGTTAAACATCAATAAAATAGCCTACAAATTTATTTCTTGTTCTAACTGAATATATTTTGGAGACTTCATAGCCGAAAAATTGTACAGACAGCAGGTTGCCATTGCAATATTTGTCACAACAGCAGGCTGTATATTTATTGGAGATCTAAAAAACCTTAATCTGGCAGCTAAAACCCCAAATGCATATTCTACACACCTTCTTGCACGAGAAAGCTTCTTAAAAAATGAGTGATAAAAAGGATTTAAAATATGCATGAAATATTAGTTAATTATTTTGTTTCTCAATAATATAAAATAACTTTTTACGATATTAAACATTTATCTCACCTATAATTAAAAATTCTTTGCGATGCTGTCAAAGATTTTTCTGGGTATGGTTTCATTAAGTGTGGGGAAAGGGTAAAAACTGCATCAGCCACAAAGTAATAAGGAGTCTTTACATCATTTTGCGGCAAATATTCCTCATCAGGAATTTGCAGCTCATTCTGCTGAAGAAGTTGGTTTATTTTACATCAATCCCAAATCCCCCCATCACTGATACGATCATTTGTGCCAATATCAACATGTCTAAAGAGAGGAGATTTGAGTCGACTATTGTCAATAAAACAATGGATTCAGTACCTTTATAATTGTGATAATGAGATCCACTGTTATATGGTTTTTGCAAAACACTGTGTTTGCCATCAATGACCCCAATTCAGTTTGGTAAATTACATTGTAACCAATATTGGGTTGCATTTGTTAGCAACTGAATAGTATGCTTCAGTTTCTTTTTGATAGCAAGAGTTACTTCCTTCACAATGTATGAAATAGTCCTTTCACCTACACGAAACATATAGCCTAATTCCCTAAAAGTTCTTTTTTGCAACTGATATGACATCAGTTGCAAAACATTTCAGTATGATTACCAGTCTTTCACCAGCCTTTATAACTTTCCGCATTGTTGTATCCCTCTTAAAGATGTCATTGTGGATGAGATTCATAGTGAAACTATCTTCGCACATTCTCATTCAATTGCTAGAAAGAAAAAAAAATTCAGTTTTAAGTATAATTAGTACGAATTACATATCCATATATGGTAAATTTACTATAACTTTAAAACTGTTTTATATTTGAAAAGATTACATATTTTAAATATAAATAGTCTTGCACTTTATACTCAAGTTAGGATAAACTAAACTATGTTTGACGAAATGAAAAATAACAAATTATAGAAACTTTATTAATATTTTTTAGGCATTTACTTTTCAATGTATTTAAAATATTAAGAGTATTTACCGATAAGAATGAATATCTTACAATCTCATCTCCTCTACGAGGGTTCGCATAGCACCCTGCTCAGATTTCCTTCGTATCCAACTTTTGTCAGGACCTCTCCTTCGAGCATTTTTCTTCTTCTGCTTATTTTCATCCTCGTTGATTAATAATGTTACAGATAACATTGTGGTGAAACACTTCTGCTCGGATTTTGGCAGCAGCAGTTGAAAAAAACTTTCTATCTGAACATTGGCAACACCAATCTCCGAATAATAGCGCACGAGGAACAACAGAGCAGTTCACATTTTCCCCAACGATGTGAGCGGATGAGTTCAGAAACAAGTTCTCTCTCAGAGATTTTATATTCGCGACTTTTTGGCATTTCTTAAAATTTAGTAAAAATGTTTAGTTAAGTTTCAATATATGGTGTGCGCTGCTATTATTTAAAAAATGATTAACCTGCACCCCATAACATTATAACAGTAGCAGCAACTGATGACATTTACTGTACGATCATCCTTGACCAAATTTCAAATCACCAATCATCTATCACCAAATTTCCGTCAATCCTGAGGACGTATCGAAAACTGCTGTAACTACCCCATTCGGTTTGTTCGAATACCTTAAAATGCCATTTGGACTTGGTAACGCCGGTCAAAATTTCCAAAGATTCATACATCAAGTGCTTTACGGATTGGATTTTTGCGTCCCCTACTTCGATGATCTCCTTATAGCATCGGCAACCGAAGACGAACATGTTAAACACCTTCGCATCATTTTTGATAAACTCCGCGAATATGGATTAAAATACAACCCACTAAATGTGTTCTTGGAAAAACATCAGTCTCATTTCTTGGTTGCTTAATAACATCTACTGGCGTAAGCCCTCTTCCGAAAAGTCAGCAGTAATTTCTAACTTCCCTAAGCCTGAAACACTGTCTGAACTTAAAAGATTTTTAGCTATGCTAAATTTTTATATTTGTTTCTTGTCTAAGGCCGCAGCAACTCAAGCCCCACTTTATTCACTTCTAAAAAACTCTAAAAAGAATGACAAACGAACTGTTCTTCGGATAGAGGAAACAGCTGCCGCTTTTGGAAAATGCAAAAGCGATTTAATGAATGCAGTCACTCTTGGTTTTCGCTCCCCTGATCAGCAGCTATCATTAATGGTAGATGCTTCCGATATCGCCATAGGAGCAGTATTGCACTCCCAAAGTACCAATGGCTTACAACCTTTAGCTTTTTACTCCAAGAAACTGACGCCAGCTGAAACCAAGTACAACACACATGATAGAGAATTATTGGCTATATATTCTGCTGTAAAACATTTTCAGCACGACCTTGAGGGACAAACCTTTTCTATATTTACTGATCATCCACTTACATTTTTGTTTAAATAAATTTCCAATTCTGCATCTCCTAGACAAATTCGGCATATGAATTTTAATGCTCAGTTTAGCACTGACATTCAACATGGAAGACGTTTTTGGATCAAACAACCCATATGCCGACGCCTTATCAAGAATTTTCGCCATCAATAGTAATAATGCCACCGATTTCACACGTTTAGCTGAAATCCAGGAAAATGATGCAGAACTCTCTCAATTACTATCAACTTCAGGTAGTTCTTTAAAGCTACAGAAGATGGAACTGTCCTCAGGACTTAAATTATTTTGTGATGTAATCAACGATCGAATCCGTCCTTTTGTTCCCTCTCCACTCCGAAGAACTCTGTTTGACTCCCTCCATGGACTTTCCCACCAAGGAGTACGAGCGACTAAAAGACTGATTCTCTCTCGTTTCGTCTGGCCTTCAATTTCAAAAGACTGTGTTGCATGGACTCGCACATGTATTGATTGCCAGAAGTCAAAAGTTTCCAGACACAACTATACCCCTTTGCAAGCGTTTGCTGTCCCCTTACAATGCTTTCAACATGTGCACCTGTCCATTGACGAACCTTTACCGCCGTCGGAAGGATATTCTTATATTTTAACAAATGATGGACAGATTCTCTCGCTGGCCGGAAGCAATTCCGATACGAGACATTTCCGCAGAAACCATCGCCCGAACGTCTGTTACCCATTGGATAGCAAGATTTGGAATACCTACCACCATAACAACTGATCCAGGTCATCAGTTCCAGTCGAACTTATTCACGAATCTCAACAAAATGCTTGACATTCACCGAATTCGCACAACTCCATACAACCCTGCCGGGAACGGATTAATTGAAAGGTTTCACCGATCATTAAAACAATCGTTAATGTGCCCCAATAACGTCCAGTGGACATCAAGCCTGCCCATTACGTTGCTAGGTCTTCGATCAGCCTACAACGAAGACCTTGATGGTACCTGTGCCGAGATGCTTTACGGTACAACAATTCGGTTGCCTGCAGATTTCTTTCAGCCAACAAGTGTCTCTACTTCCCTGGATCCAGCTTCCTTCTAACAAAAGCTATGCGAGTCTATGAGAAATGTTGCACCAGTGCCCACTTCAGCTCATATCAACCCCAAATATTTCATGCACCCAGCTTTGGATTCGTGCACTCATGTGTTTGTGAGGCAGGATGCAGTAAAACCTCCGTTGACTCGTCCATATGATGGTCCTTATCAAGTGCTTAAACGGCATAATAAAACTTACAATCTCCTCATTAAAGGAAAAGAATCCGTTATCAATGTCGACCGTCTAAAACCAGCATTTTTAATGTCTGAAACATCTGAATCTTTAGTTCCTGTTCCCATTGCTATCCAAGCTTCACCGAACTCTCCGAAAGCGATGCCTGTTCCTGTGATTCAAGACTCTGTTGTAAACGAAGATCCCCCTGTGCAAACTACGCGATCCGGCAGAAGAGTTCGTTTCAACCCACCATATCTCTAGCTCCTCGTGCCTTTGGCACTTGGGGGGGGGGAGTAATGTGGTGAAACACTTCAGCTCGGAGGTTGGCAGCAGCAGCTGGAAAAAACTTTCTACCTGAACATTGGCAACACCAATCTCCGAATAATAGCGCACGAGGAACAACAGATCAGTTCACGTTTTCCCCAACGATGTGAGCGGATGAGTTCAGAAACCGGTTCTCTCTCAGAGATTTTGTATTCCCGACTTTTTGGCATTTCTTAAAATTTAGTAATAAAATTTAGTTAAGTTTCAATATATGGTGTGCGCTGCTATTATTTAAAAAACGATTAACCTGCACCCTATAACATTATAACAGTAGCAGCAGCTGATGACATTTACTGTACGATCATCCTTGACGCAATTTTTCCATATTTGGTGATAAATAATTTGGTGACAACCCAACCAATTCCGACCAATCACAGATGAGGGATTCCGACCAACCAGGCAATATTTTTCAATATTTTGCTTATTTTTAGACCTCACTTGTGCAAACTGGCGTGATTTTTGAGAACTTTTTGAAAAAGTCGCCAAGTGTGACAGTACAGTATATTTTACCGCAGCAGCAAGTATGATATTGTTATTTTCCATTTTAAAGTGTAATTTAGATCTTCTCGATCACAGTCAAAACATGATTTCAATATAATGTAAATGAAGTTTCATTGGTTGAATAGAACTATGACGTCAAATATCTACGTCACAGTTTCCTCCCATTTTTTCGGCTTTGAATTTGCTCTGCAAGGTTTTTTTCCGGCGAACTCGCTTGTAGCTTATGGCTGGCGTAAGGCGGCTTCTCAATTTCACAGTCTACAAAATTCGGGCCTGACTCGCATCGGGAGTTGACTTACCCCATAATTTCGAGATACTTGTCCAGACATCTGGTGATTTGAAAAACAAACACTATCTATGTACAACCAACTCTTCTTTAACTCTTTTCTCAGTGGTGATGAAACAACTCAATTGACATGTTTGCTGCACAAACAGTTGTGAATTATAATAAATGAATTATCCCTTCAATTATTTCTATTTTTATTTTATTTTCGAAAAAGAAATAATTGGGATGGAAACTAAAGTTTGATACATTCTATTAATTGTTGAAAAAATCAGCTTATTTTTTCTTTAAAAAAAAAAAAAAAAAAAAAAAAAAAAAAAAAACTCATTTTATTTAAATTTGTTTTTTGAAAGTACATATATTTGAAGAAAAATAATTTTATATACATGTTTATATTGTTATGCTTGATGTATAGAAATGATTACCTCATCTTTAAAAAAAGATAAAATCATCTATAAATAATAAAAATCCTATATTTTAAGACAAGCAGTAAAGTTTTTTAGTAGTAAAATCATATTATAGCTTAAAATATTTTTATAAGAATTTTTTATGAATGATGTAAAAAATGATTACAATAAATTATACTGTGCGCTTGAATGAAAACATTTATTCCTGAATAAGTACAACGATAATGTATTTTATGTCCAAGTGTGTTATAAAATTCTTCATCGTGATGAATATTTTAATTTAATGATTGCATAAATATAATTTATTTTACTTATGCATTTATTTACTTATATATTTTATTTATGTGAAATAAAGTTGTTTCATTCCTAGAGTCACAAATAGTTTAAATAAAACATGAAAATTTCTCATTAAATTCATTAAATGTAGCAATGTGTAAAATTATTCATTAAATGTAGAAAAAGATGTTTCTGGCTGGTAATAAATCTATCTAATTTTTTGAGCTACAAATTTACTTTTAATATTATCAATAACGCCCTTTGTAATTTGACATAATTGCTTATATTTTATTCAAATATTTTACTATAGTTTCGTAATAACAATTTTCTGTTGCCATTCATAAGACATTTATCAATATACAATTGAAAAGAATGCCGTCATCAAAAATTACAATACCATTTTCAGTTTACAAAACAATCTCATGCTTTTTATTTATTATGTTAATGTTGAGATTATCTATTCAAATAATCAAAATATTAACAAAGATAAAAGTAAAATTAAATATCCAAATATCTTGATGTTATTTTCACAGTTCGGCCACTTCTTGAGGTAAAGCTTTTTTGTCGCGCATATGTGAAATCTTGAGTGGTCTTTTCATTGGTAGTGTAATCCTCATCTTTATCATTTGGTGTTGACTGTATTTCTAAAGAATAAATCCATGTCACTGGAAGCAAATGTTAAGCAATTGCTGTTTTAAGCCATCGCATATTTCTCAACTTTTTCTAGATAGAATTTTAGCCATAAACCTGTGTACTTTTCTCTTTGAATCATCTTCAATCAATACGATATCTCCTTTTTTAGTTCATAATAATTTTTTCCTTTCGTTAATGAGGCAGTGTCTTCAAATATTAACTGCAAAATCTTTTTATCAATTGATCGCTTAAGGTTTATCGGTATTTATAGCATCTTTTAAGATCTGTTTCGTCCAGTTTATTTAAATTTGGCTTCCCCCTGTTGTGATCTCTTGTAAGAACAATCAAGATGTGAGAGGAATTAAATCCTCACCCACATACTCTATTAGATATTTAAGAGCCACTTATGAAATCTCTTATTTGTATCTTCGAAAACTTCTGAATCTCAAACTGTTTACAACCGAATCAGGGCACACCGTAATTGGACAAATAAATCCAATTGGGTAAAACACTCGATTCTCAGAAATTGATATCAATGTCTAGTAATTATTTCTCGAGAGTCAGTAATTGTTTGAGTGTCCTAAAATAGTACGTTTTCTGACACATCTCACAGAAAACTCAAAATAGTCAATGTTTCAAGTTTCTTAACTGTTTTTTTTTTTTTTTTTTTTTTTTTTTTTTTTTTTTTTTTTTTTTTTATTTTTTTTTTTTTTTTTTTTTTTTTTTTTTTTTTTTTTTTTTTTTTGTGAATTTCTATCCTCTTGAACCAAATTTTGCGGCAGCCATCATGGCTGCCGCAACATTTCATTTAGTGTTTAACGGACATCATGTCCGTTAAACACTAAATGAACATTTTCAATTCCAGTTCAGAATCTATAGGAATGACACAATTTTCCCCATAGAATGGTTTCCTTAAGTTTCATTACCACATCCTTAAAAATAGAAGCTTTTTACATATTCAAATGATTGTGAATAACAGCTCATAGTAAAAAAGGGGCTGTAATTTAATAAAAGCACAACCCTGGAGAGTTAGAAAACTTTTTCTTCATTCAAATTAGAATGAAGGTAACTAAAGCTTACGTCATTTCGATGTATTTATATTCTGTGCAATACGGGACATTATAATGTTTAACTTTATAAATGCTTTCATGTATACTCACTAAAGAGAAAAATCAAACCACCAAATAAGAGACCAAATTTAAACATTAAATCTCTTTCAAATATTTGTAATTTGAAAGGTATATGAGTTTTACCATTTGTTAGTAGTAGAAAAATATTTATTCTTTACTGATTGTGTGATCTCTCTCTAAGCTTCCAAGAATTTAAAATATATGTATATACATGTATTTGAAAGAAGACTTAGTTATTTAAATTTCAATGTTTAAATAGTAGTAAAAAAAGAAATGTTTTTAAGGAATAATTGTACTGTATACATTAAAAAAGATAATTTTCATAACTGAATTGGGATGCATTTAAACCAATACATTAAGAACTACAAAGTAAGTATTTATTATTATTTTAAGGATTGAGAAAATAAATTTAGACTAGTCCTTATTTCTATATAATAATACTGAAGAAAAGCAGAGTAAAGTTTTTATGTAGCCTTATTGTAACGTTGAATACATAAGTCATCTTTTTAAAAAATAATATTATGTTAAATATTCATCACATAAAAATTATATTATTCGACAAGGGTCTTATTGAATATTATTAAGTATTATTTTGATATCAAATATGTAACATCCAGTAGTAACAATTATTTACAGAATTACTTTTTCAAATAAAGTATGAAATTTAAATGAATGCCAAAATATTCATTATGATATCTTCTTCCTAAATATATTAAACTTATAAATAAACGTTTATTAACGTTGATATTCAGTTTTATATAATAGTTAATATTTTATTTTTATATAAAACTTAATTTTTATTTAGTTTTTACTTTTCTTACAGTTTACTACTTCAACACTTGGGTGGGGAATTTTTACTTTGAATGAATAATTTAATTTTTCAGCAAAATTCATTTACAAATTATTAAATAATAGAGAGTGGAGTATTTTTAATATTGGATCATACATACACCAAACAAAAATATTTTTACTACATTAATGATATAATCCAAATTATATACAAGAAAACATTTCTTTCTTATCATAAATAAAAAAAAGTACCACCGAATAGCAAGATTTTTCGAGCATCGATAAAATCGCAGGGTAGTAAATTTTGCTACCCTGTGTGATAATAAAGGGAAAGTTGGCACTTTTCACAATTCTAATTATAACAATGTCATAACATATAAATTAGTTTATAGTATTCAATTGCTTACCTCGAAGTCAAATAATGTTATCCACATTATTTGACACGTTTAAAATTTTTCTTTATAGAAATTCAAATATTGATTATCATTGAATATTCTAACAATTTAAATCATTATATTTTAAAAATAGCAAAGTATTTAAGTAATTATTTATTTCGGTGAGTGTAATTTACAGACTGGTGACTATAGCTGTTATCTGATTGGCAGAAAGATATAATGTGCTTTAAATAGGCAGGGCTTATAAAATTTTAAGATTTTTTTTTTGGTTATAGTGTTAAATTAAAAAATTGATACATTATACGGTATGAAATTAGCTATCATTAAATTAATTTAAGTTTAGGAGAGGTTAGATTACTATTATTGATGAAAAATTAATTTTAGAGGCTATTTAATATATTTAATGAGGGTGAAGAGTTTATCTACCGAACTCGCTGATTCTAGAAGTTTATTAAGCAGATCAGTGACAGTGTTTTCTTTAAAGATTAGTTTAATTTCCTGAAAGAGTTGAATTAATTCAGAAAATTCAGTTACTGAGTCGTTTCCTTGGTTTTATTGAAATTTTCTTAGGGGGTGGGGGAGAATTATTGTTTTGAACAATATTTATTTGCATATTAAAATCCTGGCCTAACTGGGTTGGATTTAATAAGCTTTTTTTTTCCTGCTGGGGGGAAAAACTCTTCTGGGTTTAAGCAATGCAGTGTATCCCTTACAACTAGCGAGATAAGTCCTATTTACAGTTACAGCATTTGGGAGTTTCCATCCTATTAATTGTGCTCTCTCTAGTGTTATGGGGACCAGCACATTTGACACAACGAGGTGTCATATGGCACATTTCTGCAGAATGGTTAAATTTTTGACAATTGCTGCATTGCATCGCTGAATTAGGCCCTCTGTAATGCTCCAATTTGACTCTAGAAATGTAGTAAAGAGAATTAATGTTGTAGACGCTGGCGCCATATCTGTCGAGGGAATTAAGTGAATTTGGAATAGTGGCATGAATTTTCCATCCTTGGGGTTTTTCATTTTATTTACATTGAGAGGATGAAATCCCTTATTAATAAGTTCGTTAGCAATGCTCATTGGGGAGGTGTTAAGAAGAAGTTCTCAAATAATAAATTTTTTGACCTTTTCATTACTGCTTTGAGTAGAATATATTCAATTTTGTTTTCATTGAAATATTGGATCATTTTAGCGTGAATTTATTGAGAGGGAGGAAAGACTTTTAGGTAGAACCCGCAGCTCTTACTTCGAAGTTAGATTGGATTGCTAATTTGATATTGGCTATGAACTCTGTGTGGCTTTCACCATATCTAACAATTATTGGAGGCGTTTTATCCTTCACTTGGGTGGGAGTTGGGGGTTTTCTAAGTTTTTATCAGAATCATTTCCTGTATTCAGTTGTTGGAACTGATTTCGTGTACTGATGGGGATGGATTTAGCATTAACAGGAGCTTTTACAGTTTTCTTGGTTTTTTTAAAGGTTTCTCAGAGACTTTCTTAACACGCTTTTTTGGTCATTCAACATTTACAGTTTCAGGTTCTACACTAGCTGCACCATTAGCAGCATTAACACTAATTGAATCATTTACATCAATTGAATGTAAATCTTGGGGAGAAGTAAGTATCAAATCAGAAACAGTACAGTCACTTGAACTCGTAGTCTTTTCAGTTTCGCTGTAGTTGAACATATTCAAAATTGTCGCTTGGCATCCTTTAGTATTTGTTTAGCACCTGGATTCGAACAGTTACCGATCTCCATATTCAAGGAGAAAGTCCTATAGTGTTATATTTGCATTTCGTCCATGATTAGTCAGTATTAGGAGCACTTAAAAGTGCTTTTAATTCCCAAAGGGATGATAGCTGATACAGGAGAAGTTCTCGAGAGTAGTATTGAGGACAGAGCACAAAATGCGTCCTTCTGTAACCGAGATAAATCCCCGAATGAGAACAATAATATTAGACACAGACTATGGTCTGTCAATCCGAATTGTAAATAATCTTTCAGTGATCAATGCTTGGAGAGATGTCCTTAACCACGTGATACTTTCGTAAGTGACAGGTAATCCACAGACACCAGCAATCCACAAAACACTCACACAAACACCATTTATCTACAAAACAGACACCATCCACAGATCTGTTTTGTAGAGATGTACAGGTTTGCTGCCTTTCATATATTTAACTCAGTGACTACCAGACACTAGGAATTACCAAAACACACTAACACCAGTTATCTACAAAGCAGACACCATCCATGTGATGGACACCACCCGGTGGACATGTTTGCTGTATGCCTGTTGTAAAATATGAAGGCATTATCATAACAATAACTACTACTACTACTTCAGTTGTGTATATTTTTAGTAAGCTTAATCGTTTGTTTTGGCGCTAATGTGAAATATGTAAACATTTAAATTTTAAAATGAATATTTTTTATTTTGTCATTATTAACAAAAGTTATTAATTAGCATATTAATGAGAAAATAAGAACATAACTTCATTCGAAATTTATGCTTTTCTTGAACTTTTGCTGTAACATTTGTAAATAATGAATTAGGTTACTTGATTTCTTATGAATATGTTTAATAGTTGTTTTTATAAAAATTATGTTAGCTGTTTTGAAAATCAGTGTTTAGAATTGTTTGATAGTTATAATTTGCTTCATCATTTCTTTTGTAAAGTGATTTCCTTTTGAAACTTGAATGAAAACAATATTGATATTTTTATTCGAATATTTATTCGATGAATAAAATCGTACTTTATATTAATAATAAGTTCTGTTGCATCATACTTAGGGAATGCTTTGGAAAAGTCACTGTTTATCACGTGTGTAATCTTAAGATGCTGTATTGTCCATGCTAAATTTTCTAAATTGGTATTTCTGCTATGGATGTTTGTATAAATTCATTTTCGTCAAAAAAAGTAATGTTAAAATAAATGTTTAACTTTAATTGTGTTTTATTTTATTTTTATAAGGTTTTTTTTACTATATAGTTAAAAGGTTAATTAAAATGAAAAACACTTTTATATTTGTTTCCTTTCAAAACATTAATAATTTATCAACCATGGTTATGAAAGGGATTCTCTGTTATCTGTTCTCGAATTAAATTGTAAAATAGTTGATAGAAAATTAAGGAATAAGTTAATTTCACAAACAGGCAAAAATATAATTTTACCATATCCATTATACCATTTTAATATTTTTACCATATAAATTAATTTTTCCCTGTTTAAATCAATGGGAGAAATGAAAGTGTTAGCTTTTAAATATGATAGTATTTTTATTGCTAGATAATAGAAAAATATTCCTTTTAACATTTCAAATCTCAAATTTTATATAATGTATGTTGATAATTCTGATGCAGTGTTATGTTTCTAAACAATAAATAGCAAATTTTTGAACATGCTAAAATATTAAAACTTTTTAAATATCATATTAAAAGATAAATTATTTAATTCCATAGCAATTTGATGTAGAAGAACATCAAAGCCATACCAGAAAACCAGAAAATAATGTTGAACAATATTGGCTCAGAATATTCTTATTATTAGTAGTTCTAAATTTTTTTTTTTTTTTTTTTTTTTTTTTTTAGCAAATATAACTTCTAGATAGAACCAAATAATCTTTTGTTTTCTAAAAAGATGCTGTTGGAAACATCATGAAAGTCATAAATTAGCTATTACATATAAAACTTTTGTTATTGAAATCAATATTTTTATATCACAATGTTACTATCTGTGAATGTTTTTTAAAATATGATTCTAAACTTAGGTGTGGAAAGTCAATCGGAGTTAGTCTTTTTATTTTAGTTTAATAGTTATCAGTATGAATAATAAAATTAATCTGTAATTATTCTTTGTATAGATTTTTAAAATACCTCAAATAATTTATACTACTCAAAGTAATTTAAGAGAGAAGGATTTGTAAAACAAAATTAGACATTAGTTAAATTGATTCACTCCAAATTTCATTTAATCCTGAAAATGTATGTTTTACACTGTCATAAATAAGTACTTTAGGGGTATATGAATTGTATTAATGTAGAAAGTATAGATCCATTCAGCATTGTAATCGGCTGTTCCTTAATTGCTGCTTAAGAAATCTAAATGCTATGCATTAAGCAATAACATTAAGTAAAAATAATATAAAAATATATTTTTTAATCAAAACAACATTTTTTATATGAAGCTCATTATTGATTTTATTACCTTTTCTATTTCTAAATTATCCAGGTGTGCAGGACTGATTAAAGCAATTGAACCATGCTTTAAATTTCCATTGTGTTTGTGTTTATGCTTTTAAAATTTTTAGACATCAAATTTTTTAAATGTTTCATATGAAAAATGTAATGCATTTATAACATGATATGAATTATTATTATTATTTTTTTTTTGATGTATGTTTGATATTTTATAGTTCTTAGAACAAATTTTAATAATTTTTCAGCCTTAAATCAATGTAAAAATTAATAATGGTTAATAATTTATTAAATATTAATTATAATAGTTATTGTACTAAAGGAATTTAAAACAAAATTGAATAAAAATTTTCATTTTATAAACATTTGAGTCATAAAACTAAATGAGAATTTTATAACATGGATTTACAAATTAAAAATAAATGTTGGATTTATATATAGCTAATATTTTTAATTTATTCTAAAAGTTAATAATTAAATTTTTTTTTCTTGTTTTTGTAAGTATTATATTTTTATTTCTAAAGTTATATATTTAAATATTGTAACTTTACAAATAAAAAAAAGAGGAATAATAAAAGAACCATGATTATTGTTTTAAGGGGGATCTATTTATGTGCTTTTGATCTATTAATCTTTACTCAATATTTCCAATTTATTAATAGAATATCCATAGAAATAGTCCATAAAATTTGTAAATATTTTGACTGAAATAAGATTTTTCTTATAGTAAGTTGTGAGAACTTTTTGTTATAAACCAGCAATCATGAAATTAAATTGCTTTTCTGACAGGACTACTTTTTTGTAATCAAATAAAAAAATAAAGTAAATCACAAATATTTTAATAGACTACTTTGTTTTTCTTTTAATTTCAAGAATTACCAAAAATAACATTTAATTTATAATTGAGTAAATCAACTTCTCTAATATTTTTTTAGTAAATTGAATTTATTTTATGCTCAATAATTGTATCTTATTATTTCTTTTACATCATTAACTTTAAATAAAGAATATGATTGCAATAAATACTTACTATAGATTCCGATTAATTGTTTATAATGAGCTGTACTTGTTATAAGCATAATTTTTTATTGCTATACAGAATACAGAAAAAATTACCTGACTGTATTCATATAGTGTAATTATGTATATCGCGTTTAATGTTAATAATTTTATATACAGGTTGAAACATTATTACTTGATGTTTTATCTTGATGGAGAAACTCTATCCTTCAGAAATTGCTCGGCTAGTTCTAGGTATGAATTAATGATTTTTTTTTTTTTTTTTTACATTAATAAGTATTTTCTGCAAGTAAGTTTTGGTTTCATAGTTCTCTACAAAATGTGAGTATCAAGTTTTTATACCATGTCAAGTAAATATATTTATTTTATTGAATGTAATTTGCTCTATATTTTAATTTATTTCATGGAAATACATGTAAAATAAATATATTTCTGTGTTAGAACTGTTTCATTATTCAGAGACTACTCTATAATTTTATACAACTTATT
>JAPDSC010058753.1:757539-768106 GCA_026290005.1 Latrodectus geometricus
AAACCGTGTACAAAAAGACCGTGTAAAAACAGACTTAGGTGTATACTGGCAATACATACTAGAAAGATGCTAGAGTGAAATCCATTATCTCCCCAAACGATGATAACAGTTTCAGGATCAGTGTGGTTATACATAATGCTACAGTTCAGCAGTTTCTTATCACATTATCTCCAGACTTGAATGTGACTATTGTGATGTTTCAAGCTAAATAGAATTTGTCAATAAAGTCAATGTTTTTTTATTCTATTGTATATTCTTCTTGTCATTTTTCATTGTCTGTCAGTTTGAGAAAAGGGTAGACTTATCAATAGATTCTTTGTGAACATTCCACGAACATACAAGTGACGGTATATAGCATAAATGAACATAAAATGATATAAAATTAAATGTGTTGTTCTATGGTTCATAATGTAACCAAGTGATCTATACTGCAATGTGCACAATATGCATGTCATATGCTGTGGTACAATGAGGTGAATGTGTCAGTCTTATTGATTTGCTGTTTCCTTATGCATTCAACAATTACAGATTTGCATCAAAGTTTTATCTGACCTGATCACTAATTTCTCTGATGAATAATCCACAGTCGGTATAAGCCACTATTCTTCCTTCATTAAAATAAAAATTTTGCTTGAAATTGCTTGATGTCTTTGCTGAGATATAGTTAAAAAGTGTTCACACAAATAATAATATTAATTATTGCTATAATATAAATTGTTAATATCTTATCTGTTTAACACTTGCAAGTGACACTACAGTTGCTCAATGTATGGATATGCGCTCACTTCAATGTTAATATTTTTCTCAATTGCCATGAACACATATTGTAAATTTCAAATGATTTTCATGGTTTTTTCAGGTGCTTTTAAAGTTGGTATAGATTCACAATGCAATTAGAATTAGTATAATTACAATTATGTAAAAATCCTAGTTTTTTGGCTGAACTGACAACTGAATGGTTGGTGCTTTGGTCTTGTGCTCTGTGGCTCATGAGTTCAATTCCCATTTTAGGTTTGGTTGTTTGTCATGGCTTCGAATTCATTTTAAGCTGTAGGCCTTGCCTATTTTGATGGTGTACAAAAAAAATATTAGTCTAGCAATCGAGAATCAATACAAGATTAAGACTGAGATACTTTTAACCTCTGTTTGGAATTTATCATAAGAAAATTTTAACCAAGGAGGCATAATAATAAACCAATCCTTGCTAATTTTTGCTTATGCAGGTGATGTGGGTTTGATATCTAAAATTGAAAAATATTGAAAACTATAAAGACCTGGAAAAGACTAGGACATCTGGTTAACAGACACAAAATTGTATAATGTTATGGATGGAGGATGCAGGGTTTGACCACCAGTACAATAAACATTGAGCTCAGTTTTGGAAGTGTGAGTGAACTTACTATATTTTCTTATATATAATCCACAGTGGCATATTATCTGCAAGTCCTATTTTCAAATTAAAAAAAAAGCATTGCAAGTGGCAATTATTTTGGTTAATGGTCAAAAATACTGCTGATAATATAGTGTCATGTAAAATAAAACATAGTATGATTAAAAGTTTAGTAATTTACAAAAAAAACATTTAAGGAAATCAGATTGGATCCCATTTGAATCCACCTGTAAACTGAGATGAAAGCATTCAATCAATCATCAAGAGTGATATTATTTTTATTAACTATTATTAAATTTTAAAGATAATTTACACATGCTTTAAAAATAAAATATATTTCATTTGTAACTAAATGAAAAAAATGGATTACTTTTGAACTGCATATTAGATAATTTATATCTTTGTACTGTACATGCTATATTTTGTACCTTACATTAGTTTGTTTGTAACCATTTTTTATTTACTTCTGTATAGCTTTTACTTTAAAATGTCCTGTGTAACTTATATGCTTTTACTTCCACATAACTATATATGAATTTCAAAATGATGATAACCAATAGCAACTGCAATAGCTTTCTGAGGAACCAAATTTGTTCTTGAATGTAATTGAACTAAACTGATTATAGCTGAATTTACGTCAGCTAAGCCATGTTGCCATATGTTATTTATTTGGTAAAACATAGACAACATTTCTTTTAAAACTATGTTAGCTTTTTTGATGAAGAGGTTTTTTATCAGATTATCTGTGAAGTTGTATAATATGCAAAAAGAAATTAAAAAAATTTTTTTTAACAAATAATCTTCAGATTATATTCAGGAAAATACAGTATATATGTTGATTCAGTTATTACAGAAAAAATGAAATTAGTCTGATGATAAAGGCCAGACTGGCTTCTGGAAAAAGATGTTACTTCTTTAATGATTAAGCTTTTTAAATCTCTTGCACTCTCAAGAATGTTAAAAATAAAATTATAATTAGACCTATTGTAAGTTATGCAGCAGAAACTTGGACTACTACTCAGAAAGAAGAAAAATTACCTTTGGAAGAAAAATTTTAAGGAAAATATATGGACCAGTTAGGAAGGGAATATGTGTAACATTATAAGTAATTTAGATTTAAGTTAGCTCTATGAAGAAAATGTAAACAAAAATAAAAAGAATGGCTTTGACATCTGTAGCAAATAATTGATGAAAGAGCAACAAAGAAAATATATAGAGTAAGATTAGGAGGTAAAAGAAAGGTTGAACATCCCAGAAAGAGATGGTTGTATAAGGTGAAGAAGGATTTGAAAAAGATGAAGATCAAAAATTGGAAGACAAAGGTTAATGATTGAAGAAAATTTAGCCATGCTGGATTTTAGAGAAGAAGGCCAAAATCCTGCATGGATTTATTACCGTACATATTTTGGAGACAATATCAAATGTGATGCAATTGAATAAAGCAATTTTAAATTCCATTATTTAATGAAACAAAAATATTCATTATTAAAGTTTAATTTTATAATAATTATACATTTGTGAGTTTAAGCAGTTATGGAATAAACATGAGTTTTCAAAATTATGAAATACTAGGAATCATTTTGTTTTATACTGAAAAAGACAACTCACTGTTACCACACAAAAACTCCATCACTGAAATAATCTTTTGCATAGTGATAAAACAAATTAGTAAAATGAACAATATTATTATATTGCTGATTATTATAGCAATTAAAATTTCAATTTAAAATATTAATTAAAAATTTAAATCTTAAATTATTTTTTCTCAATCTCTTAAACTTTTTTTTTTGAAATATTTAACACACTGTATTGCCATATTACTTCCCTCCCAATAACTAAGTTACATTGACATTGCTGGAAAGGAATAGTTAAAATAGCTTCAAAAATATTAATGCTTACAAAAAGTAAAAACTTAGAATAATATGATATAAATACTTATATATACATTATTTGCACTCAATCATTCAACAGGATTAATAGTTCTTCCACTTTTTGCCATTTTATGTTTACCAATTTTTAATTGTCCATGATTTTTAAATGAAGTAAATTTAGCAAAACCTTTTTTTTTATTTTGATTGAGATAATTTTTTTTCTCTTTTGTTTACAAATTGTTAACCACTTTATGGTAAGGATATAATAATGGTAAGGATATAATGCTGTCATGAGTCTGTCAATGAAAATTTGAGTTTTTTTTCCTTTAAATATGAAAAGTAATTTTTTTTCTTTTTTTATGCTATTACTTTGTAAGTACCTTCATAAGCTGGCTTGGATGCTTTTTTAACTGGGTCTATTCTGGGAAAAATGTGATTGTAAACATTAAAATCTTTAGATATGAAAATCTAGCCTTATGTTTCGATTCACATGGTTTTATAGAAGACATTTGTTCTTGTAATTTATAAAGAAAAGTTCCTTAAGTCGAAGTTTTGAATTTTCAAAAAAGTCACTGGGAAATTTAATTGTTTTCCATGAACCATCTGAGTTATAAAATACTCAGAATTTTCTATTATTGAAGCTCTTATAAATAAAAGCATGACTGGAATTAATTCTTATCATCTGCTCAAGTTATATAGTTTTATAGGTGTTTTCAGATTGCTGTGCTGTTTAATTTTTCCATTGCATTGATAGTAATATGAAATTATACATTTTAACTTAATTCACATATTTTCATCAAAGTTTTAAAATATTTGGATGTAAATTGAACTCCACGATCTGTTATGACTATATATGGAACACCAAAGCATGTTGATTTATCCTTCATAAAATACTTTGGCAACATTTTCTGCTTATATATTTTTTACTCGTACTACTACTATCCAATTAGTAAAATGGTGTATACAAATTAATGCAGTATTTTAAATCTTTTAAATGAACCTATTACATGAATGTGAGCTATTAAAAATCAGGTTGATATTTTCCAATTTCAGATTTAGTATAATGTCAGATTTAATTATTTTGGCAGTTGATGTAAGCATGTGCAAAGTTAAAAACTTTAAGGAAAAGAGATACTTTAAATCATTTGTATGGGAATGTAAGGTCTAATATTTGATATAGACATCTTGGCACAAACCTTTACCAAAAGATAAATTATATTGCTTAAAATTCAGAGACTTGTTCAAAATTTTGAAGTCATCATCTTTTTCTTGGTCATCTGTAATTTCATTGTAATCAATTAATGAAATGTTTATATTAGCTATGTTTGATTATTTATCAGCAACAATATTTTTTATTCCCTTTTAACATGGCACTAATCAATTGAAAATTGAAATATGTATTGTGATTGGCTCAAATTGTCATTTTTCGTTTTTTATTGCTGAAATGCAAAAATGATTAGCTTATGATTAGTATAAATTTTGAAATCTCTTCCTTCTAACATGTGCTTGTAATATTTTAATGATATTGCAAGTTATTCGCAATTGTAGGTGCTATAATTTTTTTGCTTTTCATTCCATTTCTTAGAATAAAAGGCTAAAGATTTCCATTTATCATTTTTAAATTGTTGAAGTGTAGTGCCCATTACATAATTAGATGCATCTGCATAAAGCAATAGCAATCAGTCGGGATTGGGTAGCTGCTCAAGATGGCATTTGCTAAATCTTTTTTTACATTGTTCAAATTGTTTTTTAGTCTCAATAGTCCAATTTATTTTTCTTTTATCTTCTTTGTACCTTTTAAATATTCATGTAATATGGCTTGATTGAGGAGCTTTCTTTAAATAAAAATGATTAAACATAATTACATCAAGGAAAGTTTGAAGTTCATGAGTATTTACAGGTGATTTTTTATAGCTTCAACTCGATTTGGTATTGGTTGTGATAAGATATTCAAAAAATTTTAACTCATTAACTTCTAAAATGATTTATTTGTAGACTAAATTTTTCCAAGCATCAGTATACAAATTTTAAATGTTTATAATGTTCTTTTGTCTCTTAGGCTCTCAATACCTCATCTAAAAATAGAAAAGTAAATTCTTAATTTTGAAAAATCTGATGAATAAATCCTGATGGAAAAAAAGTGATGCATTTATTCTGTAAACTAAAACTCATAATATTGAATTCAAATAGGCAATTGCTGTTTTAGATTTACCTTTTTCTGCAATTGGAATTTGGAAATAAGCTCTAAAAAGGTCAATTTTAGCGAACTTTCTTACATTTTAAAATGTGGTTGAAATCATTAACTTTAGGAATAGGGTATTTGTCAGTAATGGTTATAAAAGTCAATCTTATGTAATCACCACATAGTCTAAGGTTACCATTTTTATTTGAAACTAAATGCAAAGGAGATGTCCATGAATTTGATCTTCAAATAATATTATTATCTATAATGTATTTAAATTCTTGTGTAGCAATTTCCAGTTTTTTAGGTTTACCTTTCGAGTAAACAAGTATGTCCTTCAGGTATAATAGGAGGCTTAATATTATGCCTGACATTTTTCACTGTTAAATTTGGTTTAGTTATATCAGAATGTAAAGAAAGTAAATTAAAATATGCTGATAATTGATTTAGAGTAATTATTGAAGTGTGATCACTTATTGAAACAGTCCCTTGAATGGTAAGGTTAGTGATTTTGTCAATTTTTTCTTTTGTTAATGACAATTATTGATTGAAATTCATTCAAAAATCTCCACCAATTATACCTTTGTTAATTTTGGCAGTAATAAATAATTTTGGCCACTGAAATGCTTTTTATCCAAGATTAAGGATAAAAATTTTTATTCTGTAAGAAGTTAGTTCAATTAGTAGCATATAATTTAAAGTAATCTGTGTTTTTATCAGTAGCAGGAATTAGAGACTTACACCTTCTCCACTATCAATTAAGAACTGCATATTCGGGTATTCATCTTTCATAAATTATTGATATTTGTAGCATTTCTGAATATTGCTATCAACAAAACTGGCTGATAATTTTGTTGTTTCTCTTTTTTTGTATCCAAGAACATGGTTGTTTGCATTTTGCAGGTATACACTTGGTGCCAAATTTGAAATATTAGGATAAAAAGTTTGGATTTTATCTTCTTTTTTATGCTTCCATTCCTACTTCTTTTCTTAGCAAGTCAAATGATTAAACATATTTTGGTTCCAGCTATGAAACATGATAATTAAAATTTATACTTTCAAATGTAATATTATTTATCTCAAATTATGTTTATCTCAAAAAATATTTTGGTTCCAGCTATGAAACATGATAATTAAAATTTATACTTTCAAATGTAATATTATTTATCTCAAATTATGTTTCAATATGGAGGAACATGTTTCTGTTTTTGTAGTAAACAGATGAATTTTAATACACACTTTATTATTTTCAGCCTTTTGTAAATCCAAATTTTCATCGGTTTTCTTTTCCATTCCGGGTTATCAAATATTGCCACATATTTTATGGGGACAATAACAAATGTGATGCAATATAATGAATCAATTTTTGAATTCCATTATTTAATAAGACAAAAATATTAATTTTTTTAAAAATTTTTACAAAATAGCTTAAAATTCTAATATTTTAAATTTCTAATCAACCTTTTCCAAGTTTGAAATTCAAAATTCAATTTTACAATAATAACACATTTGAAAGTTTAAACATTTGTAGAATAAATGAAAAAAATTTTCAGCATAATATCAGAAATGATCATGCTTTATACTTAAAAAGACAACTCACTTTTGCCACACAAAAAATCCATCACTTTAAATATCTTTTGCTTAGCAATGAAACAAATTAGTAAAATACTTAATATTATTTTTATATCACTAATTATTACAGCAATTAAGATTTTAATGTAAGATATTTAGAAAAAATTTAATTCTTAGATCCTTTTTCCCTAACTCAAAAAAGATTTTTTTTTTTTTTTGAAATATTTAACTTATTGTGCTGCTACAGACTGTACAGTACAGTTTAGAGATAATCGTAGAATAGTAAACTAAACAAAACTTTAAAACTTATGAAAACTTTGAATTCCTAAAATTAAATAATTTTTGTTAATTTATGAGATTTTATTTCTATAAACCTTGCTTACTTTTTTCTAATATAAATCAAGCAATATTATTAGTCTAAGATGATAATAAATTTATAAATGCAGAATATTGTTGCTGAATCTCTTTTTAATAAAATTTATTTTGCTACTTAAATCATCACTATATTTCAAATTTATCATCAAATTGAATTTACATTATACATTTATCACAAACTTCCTCTAAAGACGGTAAATATTCTTAGACAATAAAAGAATAATAAAGAATTATACAAGCATCATTCAAGGTGTAAAGAGCGTTTTTTATGAAAAAATATGTAGTATTTACTAAGTATTTGTGGGCCAAAATAATTACATTCATGAAGTCTTTTTTTGTTTCTCTACATAATAATATCCTATAATAAAGCATTTGTCACATCTGATCTCAAAATTTAGAATTCTGTCAATCATCTAATTCACTAAACCATTCTATTAATTCATTCTCTGTATTCGTCAACTTTTCATTAGTTCAAAAATATTTACCAGACAAAAACTCATTTAGCTTAAATGTATGATTAAAAATCTTTTTAATGCACTATCAAAAATTTATTTTCTGAAATGATCTAACTATTCTAGAATTGTGGCATCAATGTGAATGCGGGCAGAAACCATGAATCTCAAATCTTCCATACAACAAACCCCATGTCTAATTTTTAATAGCTTACCATAATTTTCTCTCTAGAAACGCTATTAGTATTCATCTAAATATTTGGCACGATTTTAGGGCCTTTTGAAATAAAATGTAATGAATGTGGTTTAATGAACTTATGGTTGAAGAATATCATATAAAAATTTTAGAGCTCATTATCAAATGAAGAATTTAATAAAGTGTTATGTGAAAGACGTTTATATATTTTTGGAGTGGTGAAGGAACTTCATATATGTAATAGAATTTTTTCCTTCCTACTTTCCAATAAATATTATGTATTATTGTATTTATTTAATATTGTAATACAATAAGTATTATATTTATTTTATTAATGATTATGTAATTCAGAAATTACTATCTATTAAAAATGATTTTGATGCATAGAAATCACTATCTAATTTTTTCCTAAAAAAGGAATTGGGAAGTGATTTCTATGCAGAACCTATTCCATTATGCTGTGCTTAAAATTTGTCTATTGTTTTAAATTGAAACATAAATGGTTAATATTGTTAAGTGCTATGCAATACATGTTAGTGTATAGGGAATTAAGTGTTTTTATTTGATATTAAAAAAAAAGTTCAAATAGCAGTTTCAATACTAAGATAATCATATAAAATTCAAAGATTATTTCAAATATTTAAAAAATGTAGATGAAAATAATTAAAGAATCTATATTTGTGAGAAAAATTTTAGAAATGAAACACAAAAGTCTTCATAAATTTTGGTATGTTAGAATACTAGAAAACATTTTTATTTTTATGCTTATATTTGCTTTCATTTATATAAATATAAACATAATAAATTATAAATTTAGTAAATAATTAATTTGACTAAATAAATGTATATTCAGTCTTTTATCCCTTCAGTGGGTCAATAAAACTGACTTGCTTGGGAACTTAATATTGAGAGTTTTGCATTTGGCTAATCATCTAATTACAATATATTCTTTGCACCTCATGCCCTTCATTCATAAAAACAGATATGGGCACTGGAGGCCTTGCCCCTTATATGTGCTGTTGTGCCACTGAATTTTTAAATGTATAATTTTCATGACTAATTGATTTGTAATATTTATTTAGAGTAATCGAACTGCTTCAATTAAACACAGAAGTGCACAAAAAATACAAACTCAGTCTGTCACTGCTACTCTTCGATATAATCAAGTGGAGGAATCTTTACTCAAAACATCTGCTCCTTCTATTTCTACACCAACTACTCCACGCATTAGAACACCACGAAGATTCACAGGATTTACTGTGAAGTCTTTGAATTTTTCTGGGGAATCTTGCTGTGAGTTTTGTTATTTGTATTGATTTTATTAAAGCACTGATAGTAATTATTGTTTATGTGTTTAATTAAGAAATAAAAAAGAAAATAGTTTTTCATTGGCAAGTTTTTAATTTGACTATTCTAATATAACTGAAAAAGTAAATTGCTTTTATTTTGTTTTTCTTACTGAGTAATACAACTGTTTTTGATTATAAAACATATTCTTATAAATCTATGATTCATATAACTATGTCATTTATTATTGAATAACTGTTATATGAATATGTTATTGATTTATATCAAATACCAAATCAAATGCTAAGACGAAATGATGATATTCTTTTATATAGTTATTTTTGTGAATCTAAGTTTAATTTTATCCTTGACTATCATTTATTTTGTGTAAATCTAGTGAAATCTGCAAAAGTATAAATGTCAATTAAAGATATATATATTTTCAATCAATATAATATTAGGTCTTTATTTTGTTTATAAATCATATCTAAGTTTAAAAGTAATAACAAGTTTTTCCACTCTTATCAAAATGTCTTAAGTTGAATTTATAAACCATATAAAAATTTAAAATTTTGTTATGTTTCATTTCATATAATATTTTCTTCTGGCTTTATGATTTAACTCAAATATACATTTATAAAAATGAGGAGACTCATGATTTCTTAGTCTTTCACCAGTTATCCAACTGATAAAAATTCTGTGTATATAAAAAATCTGTTATTTATATATATATGTATATACACACAAATACATGTACGTCTGCACTGCATAAATGTATCAATCTTTCATTTTAAATTATTCAAAAGAAATCAAAGCAATAATTTTTATTTAAATTGTGCTAATTTTGTTAATTTCTTTAAATAGCTTAAAAGGAGTAAATATATTTCATGTACAGATAAATAAAATTTTAGCATTTAAATTATAAAATTTTGCAAAAAATGTTTAATATAATGTGATTAATATTTTTATTAAAAAAAACTTAAAAAAATATATAATTTAATAAAAAAAAATTATAAATGTAAGAAAGAAAAATTGTGCATATTGTGAATGATACTTCTCTATATGAAATCTCTTTTTAATTTATTCTGACCGCAATTAATGGTTCTAATGGTTATTAAAAAAAGTTTATATAATATCTAAAGTTTATAAAAAATGTATTAGGTCTTTGTAAGCTGGCATTATTTCATAAAATTCTTTATATATATATATATATATATATATATATATATATATATATATATA
>JAPDSC010058753.1:768116-786383 GCA_026290005.1 Latrodectus geometricus
TATATATATATATATATATATATATATATATATATATATATATATAAATAATATGATGATAATGAGAGAGATAAACATTACCCTAATTTGATTTCTCTATTTTCTAGCTTCCAGCAACAATGTAGGGAATAATGCTGGACGAATATGCTATTCTGATCCTATTTCTAGAAAGTCTCACAGATGTGTTCAGACTGATATTTCTTATGATGATCTGAATCGATCTTCAAATCTACATGAAAATAATTGCCTTTCCAATTTAAGCACCTCTAATCAATTTTTGCGAAAATCCACTAATACTGAAAATGATTTTATGCAAGCTAGATTCAATTCTAATGTACAAAACTCTGGTCCTAATTCCTTAACTGTGCAAAATTCTTCTGACGCTTTATCACCGTCAAATTTAGATAATCAAAAGTCAGTATTTCACCAAACTGAAAATGAAGCTTTCGATGCACAGTCTCTTACTGTTAATAAAAGTGTTGTTTGTAGAACATCTGAATTAACTACATCTAATAGTAATTTTGTAGTTACTACCCTGGAAACATCTTTTACTCCTCAATATGAAAATGAAGCACCACCATATAGTAGAGCTCCGAGTACAAATTCCCCTAGATTAGTTTTATCAATGGATAGATCCCAAATCTCATCATTAACCACTCCAATGAAAGACAGGAAAACTTTGACAGAAGATTTTTCCTCTCCCAAAAGAAAGAGGTTAGTTGGTTTAATTTTTTTTATAAATTATAAAGTTATGGTAGGAATCAGAAAAAATTATATATAATAAATTTTTTTTTTAAAAATACTTTAGTTAAAAAAAAGAAATGTTTTAAAAAATAATTATACAGATAATTACAATTTCATGCCTTCATTAAATTATTTGGTACTGATTTCAGAATTAAAAATGTATTAAATATAAAATGTAAGATATCAATTGCTATCTTGTTTATTGTATTTGACACTCAATAAACTTTTGGTTACTAATCATTCACTTTTGCTTACATCACTTGTATCAAGCTCTGAATACAAGAATAATTTAGCTCCATCTATTAAAACATTCCACTTTATTTAAGAAATGAGAAAGGTCCTTTATGAAGTTGAGGTGTAATTCTTTAGTATAAGAGTGCCTATATAAAGTAGTCAATCAAATAAAGTCAAGTATATCATATGCATATACAATATGATGTGCTATTTTTCACTCTTATGGGATTTTCTACATATACATGGCCTTGTTGAAAAAGTATATGAGTGAAATTGTTTCTTGTCTTGAGAAATCGCCTTGCTACTAATAACTTTCTGCTCTACTCCAGCCATGGAAGGATTAGATGTCATTTCTACCTCCGGCATAAAAGAGGCATTTATATTCTTTCAGTTGATTTCCTCTGGATTTTCTTATACTGTAAAGACAAGTTTACCTCTGAGATTTTATTGACATGAGTAATGGTCCTAAATCTTTGGAAATAAACTCTATCCATCATTACCCAAGTTACTGGGTAAGGCAAAATTCTCTAGCAGTTCGCCAGGTATTCTAGAGACTTCATTAGGTCACTGTTATTGCAGTGCCAATCACTAGGCATGTATCATATAATACCAAGGTTTGGGAGAGAATCCTCAAGCTCTTATAAAGTCCCCCCCCTTTTTTTTTAAAGGATAGTTAGCTATCTAGCACCTTCTGCCATTCACCTGGTACCCACTCAAGTCCCAGGTCAGTTGCAATAGTTTGTACACTAGTTTATGTAACATTCTGTAATTTGGTTGAAAAGAAAAAGAGAAGTTGGTGAATCTTCTCCTGTTTTGTACCCTTGCATAACAAAACCTAACCAATTAAAAAGATAAGAAATATATTTGTAATTTTATCCATCAAACTACTTGCTTAATTGATATTAGGATGGTTAATGTTCCATCCTTCAGAAATTCATAGATTTGATTCCCACTTTTCCCAATTGTTTGTAGTAATTCCTGACTCACTTTTAATTGTATGTCTTGGTTGTTGTGGGAAAACTCAGCATAAGAATGTATTACTAAACTAACCCACATTCAAAAGTAATTTTGTAGGCCAAAATATATTCAAGATAACAAAAATAAAGCTTAATAGATCATGTTTTTCCTACTATTAAATACATTAATATGCATAAATAATCTTATTACTGCTTGGTGTCTTTCTTTTTAAATATATTTAAAAGTAAACTTTTCAAAAGAGAGATTATTAGACTCACCCATCTGAAGTGTAGTTAATACTCCAGGTTACTTCCTCTTCATTGAGTGTCAGTAAGATGTAAAGTTCATCTATTACTCCATTATTCTATCCCCTGTTAGTCTAAGTAGTTGTTAATTCATCTTTTATTCAGTGCTATCAGTTAAGGTGTTGAATTTTCTTTTTTTTCTTACTTGTCTATCATTATTTCCTCTCTTGTCTTTCTTATTCAGTCCTCATTCTTATTTACAATGCTCTGTTCTGTTTCTTTCTATTGGTTACATGTCAATCATCAAATTATAGTGCATCTCCTATGCTTCCATGAAAAGGTTGGAAGTCTTCTCTCTACTTTTGACTGGCCAGAGAAAAATGCAAAAGAATATTCTTTTTTATTATACACAACCACATATCCATCTTAGATGAAAAAGTTCTCTCAAATATAAAACTGCAATAAATTTTTGTGGTTTAATTGCAATTTATCAGTGCCCTATAAACATAAATACAATTTATTTGTGACTCTCACCCAATTATATCACTATTTTTGGGTATTACTTTTTCTTTGCATTTAAATCTATTTGCTGAAAGTAATAACTATCCAGTTCCTATCAACAAAGAATAAGTCTACTTCCTCTGGCTCTTGTTATGGTTACTTTAAGATACTGATCTAATCAGTCATGTGCAAATGTTATGGAACAGTGGCAAAGAAATACAAATTCCCAAACCACTATTTCCTTATCACATTTTATTATGTTAAATGGTAGCAAGAATACAATATTAATAGTTTATAAATAAATGCTTGAAAATCCTAATGTATTGTTGACTTCAATTTTCATTATAAATTTAAGTTTAACTTAATTTTGATATTTTGATTTAATTGATTTTGATATTAATTTAAAATTGATTTTAGAATTAATTTCGAGCTAAACATGTTGTGAATCAGATCTCCTGATTCTAAAACAGTGGTCAAGCAATACCCTATCAACTACGTCAATCATTATTTTTAATAATAATGTTATTTTTCATTATAATGATTGTGTCCTAGACTTCAGTGCATAAATAATTTCATTTTTTATTTAAAACAACTTCTTAATTATTTAAAATTTAAAAATATTTGCTAATGAATTAATTAATGAAGAAAAATTAATATTAATAATACAAATATTTCTCTTAAATTTTTAAATATATTATAAGTGTGTTTTTCAAAAGCAGACAGAACTTTAGCTGAACCGAACAACTTTTTTCTCATGCATTCAAAATTTACTTTTATTTTAATTTTTATTCTAATTAAATTAAAAAAAAAGATTTTTTTTTCTGAAAATGTTAATAGATGTCTTAATATTATCAGCTCTAACAAGCAGATTATATTTTTTTCAAAAGTAGCCTATATCTAAAGTTTATTGTATAATATTTATATTCATCCAAAATTTATTGTTAAACTATTTAAAAAGTGTCTTTTCATAAGTTCAACTTCAAAGTCAGTGACTTCATCTTGCAAATGAATATCAATATTTTCAATATGACAAAAAAATGATGCAGCAATCACTTTTCACTAATCTGAGAATGAATAATTTGGCAAGAGTCATTTAATTTTTACTAGTAAAATAAGATTAAATAATTTAAAATATATTTTTAAATGAGAAATTAAATAAAAATATTATTTATTGTAAAAACTGTACTCACTGTATTCTAATTATAATTGAAAGTTGCATATGTTTTGTTGGTGTCAATAAATGTACAATTGAATAGCATTGGTATTTGTTTATCAACCTTTAATTATACTATATAGACTCTCAGGAATTGATATTCATCTCTTCAATGACTGCTGCTTCATATGGTATATTTAACCTTTAATTTATTATCCTACAAATGATAGTTGTATATGTAAAGATAATTAGTTTGCTTGATTCAGAAATTACTTGTCAAAGAAGTGCCATACTTCAAAAAGTTTATTGTATTTTTAAATGTATAAGGTGATTAAGTATATTTATATATTTAGATTTATAACTGTGAGAAAACTATCGACTAAATCTGTTTTGTAATTGCTTTTATTATAAATAACATACTTTTCAATGAAAATCTGAAATAGTTTTATGAATTTATATTTTTAGTTTTATACCTCGAAGAAGACTATTGACTGATTCACCCGTAACAAAACAAACACATTCAAATGATCATTTAGCTCTTCCACTATCTAATGAAGATTGGGTATGGGATTTTTATTAATTATTTTTATATTAATTTATATTTCTTATAGTTTTTAATATCTATGTTTTATTTTCTAGGCATCTTTAGAAGAACTTATTACATTTCCACCTTTAGCACAAAAAATAGCTGAAAACATCAATAAAGTGATTAATACAGATGAACCATTAAATGTTTCAGATGGTTCTAGCTCTTCCAACTGCCTTCCTGTACAAGTATGTAATCTTAAGTAAAAATTGTTTTAATAATTAGTGTACAATATTTTCTAACGAATTATCTTTGTCAAGAATATTTTAACTCTTATTTTATTCATAATTGAAATTTTGCTATCCAAAGCCATTTTTTTTCATGATTATATGAGTTTTAATTTTAATAAGTATACATTTTTATGACAAATTGAAATGTTACTAATTTATTTTTGGGAAAACATAATATATTTTAATTTAAACTCTGTGAAAAATGTCATTTATGTACTATTTAAATTTGCTGTCTTGGTGAAAATGAAATACTTTGTTAATGTAGGCTTATATTCATATATTGTTTCCTTGATATATTTTATAAGTTTTTTAAGCTATTGTTAGATCACTTAAAGTAAAGACAACAGTATAGAAAACATTAATTTCAATATTTTTTCAGCTGTCAGTTAAATTTATTTTAATTATTTAGTTATTCTAAAGATTTTCTATTTCAAACTAATAAAATTAAAGGAAGGGGAAAAAAAAAAAGCTTGTTAATGTAACAAAGATTATATTGTGATTACAATCAATGTTATCAGTGACTTTTAGGTCAAAATAATTGTTTATTAATTTTATGAATTAATAGCTATATAAATTATATTTTTTTATATAGTCTTTATTTCCATTACTGTTAATATTGTTGCTAAGACTTTTTTATACGTCATAAAAGATAAAATTTTTGTAATGTGATCATATTTGATCAATTTTTAAGCATTTTCTAGTTTACAAATATTTTTGGATATATTTTTATATGCAAACTGTAAATATAAAAAAGATAAATTTTAATTAAAATATATATTTTATTTAATAGTTTTGTAATTTAATAGAAGTTAAAATTATTTACAAATATTAGTTGATGATATTAGATCATAGATTATATGAAATACTCCCTTTTATCATGAAAATATGATCATTAATCCTCAATAAAATTGTTATAAAGGTTAAACTATCTAGATGACTTTGTTAGGATAAAACTATAAAAAGAAAAGTACCTAGTTATTTTTGCATTTATTATCATTGAAGTGGAGAAATCAGTTATTCTACAAATTATCTAAATGATTTACAGATTAACTGGTGTGATTAGTTGAACAATCCTGCTTGATTAGAATGGTGTTTTACTGCACCATTTGGCTAATTTTGAAGAATATTAGCATTTAAATAATTTTTTCATAAATTTTTAGCAAAAAAACTAATGAAAATCGAGAATTAAGGATTTACTTAAAATGTGTAGTAGTATTTGGATGCATTATCTTTCAGCTTAAAAAAACATACAAATAAAGGGAGATCAATTTCTTTAGAAAAATATTCTTCAGTATTAAATAACATTCTTAATAGTTATGTTTAAGTACAGTCAAACTTATCAATTTTGAAATTTTTTCTCAAAACTTATTTTATTGCATTCTTTAAAAATTTATGAAAAATATTTTTATTTCAAATTTATTTATATATCAGTATTCTTTTATCCTTATAGTTAATGTTATCAAATTGCTCATTTTGATGTGATTAGATTAAATTGTCTTTACCATGTACAGAATATTTTTTCAGTTAACTTTTATGGACTGAAAGAAAAAATACATTATTTAAAAGTTAGCTTCTCCTTATAAAAATAAAATTATTTAAAATAAATCCCATTTTAGTTTTTAAAATGATGATACATACTTTATGAGTAGAAATCCCTGTGAGGAACTTTTTACTAAAAACAAAATAATAAAAATATAAATTTTTAAGTTTTTAAATTATTAAAATTGAAGAAACTAGTGTTAGAAACTTTCTCCTAAATAATAATTATCTCTCCAAAAAATAATTACTTTTACTTAATGTAAAAGAAAAAATATAGGCAATAATTGAAACAAGGATAATTGCAATATTTTTTTATTTTTATGTCATTGATATAAAACTGTCCTTCTGTACAAATTTTCATTTTTTCCGAAAGACTGATACAATGATATAAACAAAATAATTTTCTGTTTTATTGTGATAGCAATTTTTTTATCAACATAACCAAGTATAAGTTTCTTTATATGTATTTATAAGAATTATAGATAGTTAAAACTTTGTCAAGGTTGCTTTCAGTTTTGTTCTTGACAAATGAATTAACATTTTTCTTATGTTTGCAATTTATAATGTTTAGAAAATCATTTTTTTTAATAATTTTTAATGTTGAAAAATTATTATTGTAACAGGGCTCGGAGTTGTCCTGATATTCCTTAAATTCCTGATTTTTTAAATAACGTCCTGAAATGTCCTTATTTTGTGAAATAAATCCTGGAATTCCTTAATTTTTTATTATATTCCTTTGAAAGTTTAATTTTAATTAATAACTTTATATTTTTCAGTAGTAAATTTTTCTCTCATCTGCTTTCTATGGAAAAAGAAAGAGAAATTCTTTTTCCCTTTTTTGTTCTCTTTCAAACAGAAAATAGGGTTGCCAAACATTCGTCTCCACCTCATCTTCCACCATTGGTCACGAATGTCTGACATCCAAAAAATTTAGGTTTGGGTTAACCATTAAATTGTATTTTTTGACTTTACAGTCAAAATATTCAATTTTTAGAATTATAGAATTATATTATAGATATTATGGGTTTTATACAACTATTTATAATGTTGGTGAAATTGTGAGAATTATTTGCCTTCGTTTATGCGCATGTGTCAAATGCTTAACGCGCCATTTTAAACAATTTTGATGGGTGTTTTGAAGAACGTTTATTAGCAAGTTTAGAATTTATTTTTTGAAAACAATTTTCTTTTAAAAATGCCAAGGATAATGAAATTTTCCGATAAATGATTGGAATAAATGCCTGATTAAGACATGGTGCCGAAGTGTTGTCGATGTCCATTCTGCGGAGTGCTTCGTATGCAAAAGCAAATTCAGTGTTTTAAGTATGGGTTTTAGACAAGTGTTTGCTCATGCAGATGGATTATATTCAAAAAAAGCTGTGAGATGCTACAAGAATCAAACACTATTTACTATTAAGTCATCAACTTCATCTGAATTCTTGACATCGACTGTAGTAGTGAATAACAAATCATGGCTTCCCAAAACGACATCAGAGAAAACCATTTTAGTTTTGGTGGCAATAAAAAATAATTATTCTTTTTCATCTTTGAAAGATTTAGTTAACTTTTATGGAGAAATTTTTGATGATTCCTCCATTAAAAAAAATCTCAAATTATTCGACAAAAAAAGTCAGATATATGATTAATTTTGGACTATCTCCGTATTTCAAAACTCTTTTCTTTTGAAATATCGGCACTTCATACTTTGTTTTACCTTTCGATGAAACTACTACAAAACAAAAAAAGAAATAGTTGGATATTTACATCTCACATTGGTTTGATAAACAAGGAAAAAATGTCATTTGTTACTTCGAATCACATTTTTTAGGACTTGTTAAAACCAATAAAATTGTAAAAATTTTATTACATTTTATTGAAAATAATGGTTTGAATTTAGAAAAATTAATGCAGTTGTCAATGGATGGACCAAGAGTTAATTTAGCTGTTTTAAAGTAAATAAATCGTGAATTGAGTAAGAGCAAAGTTTACCATTACTAATTGACTTGGGTACATGTTGCTTACACATAATCCATGGAGCACTGCGTAAGGGTATTGATAAAATTGATTGCATTATTGATGGATTTGCTGTAGATATTCATCGATTTTTCAAGCTATTTCCTGCAAGAAGGGAAGATTATCATTCCTTACAGCTGGAAATACTGGAAGAAACCTTATCTAGACTTAGTTTCATTCATCATGAGGAGATAGGTTGGTTAACTTTGGGGTCAGCTTGTGAGAGCATCGATGAGCAATATGATGTTCTAAAAGAATATTTTATTGTTAAAGTACCTAAAGAGGTGAAATATCCTCTTTCTGATAGACATTTTCAGATTATAAAACATTTGAAAGACCCTAAGACTCTGGCATATTGGCATTTTGTTTCATTTTTTGAAAAACTTTTGAACCATATTTACTTCTCATGCAAGAAGTCAAACCTTTAGTACATGTGATGTACAGTAAATTAAATGAACTTGTTTGCAGTATCATGTTTAAATTTTTAAATCCAGAAGAAATCTGTGAAAAAAATGGAGTATGGTTACTATAAATTGATGTTGATTCAGGAAAAAATTGGTTAAACTTATAAACAAGGTTGAAATAGGTCATGGTGCAACAGCAATACTGGAAAAGTTTACGGATAAAATAACATTTCTATAAAGTGCCAGAAGTTGCTACATAGCAACTTCTAAGTTTTTGGTTAAAAAACTTCCTATAAAAAATCCTTTACTCTAAGATTTCCAGTGTTTGGCTCCTTACAATAGAAAAAAGGAAGAGTCTAGGAACTCATTTAGCAGATTAATTCAGCATATTCCTCTTGTGAATAAAACTTCTTCAGACTTTAATAAGATGAATGAAGAGTAGATTCTTTGCATGTGTGAAGATGCGACTTTGCTTATGAATGATTTTGATGCTGACCAAAATATCTGTAAATATTGGAATGTAGTTTTCAATATAAAAGATGCTGGTGGTTATATAAAATATATTACTTTTTCTAGAGTTATTAAAGCGTGTCTGTCATTATTAAATGTAAATTCCCAACCAGAAAGAGGTTTTTGAATAACAATTCTGTTGTGACAAAGGAGAGAGAGATTTTTTTTTTATTTATTTATTTTTTTATCAGAAATAATAGTTCATAGTTTACTCATTTGTCATGATGTTATTAGAATGCATGGCATTTCTGTTTCCTCCATTCCATATACCAAAGAAATGATGCATTATATTTAGAAATCTCATGCAGAATATGCATCATATATGCATGCAAAAATCAAAAGATGCAACACAATTAGAGAAGAAAAGAAAGGAGGAGGAAGACAAAAGGTACTTGTGAAAAAAAGTTTAAAAAATCACACTTGTTAGAAAAATTAATGAACTTGAAAAAAAAAATTGCTTGATAATAAGTGTGCAGCTCAAAAACTTTTGGATGATGCAAATAAAAGTAGCGTGTACTATAAGAGATGATAATGAGTGATGTGAAAGTTGGATAAATGATGCTATCTGCTGCTAATGCAGAGACTGCATCTGTGAATGATTAGTTAAAAAAGAGTAGTATTAAATTATCGGAATTAAATACTAGTGCATCCAGTTCAAAATGAACATTATTAGTTATACATATACATTGAGTGTAATATAAAACATTTATCATGTAACTTATTAATTTTTAAAAAATGTTCAGTATAAAAAATTTAAATTTCTGTATCATTTTTCATATTTTTGTATTAAAAATGAAAAAATTCAGAATTTATTAAATAGTATACTATTTTCTAAAATTCATAAAACAGAAATTAGTATAAAAAAGTAACATTGGTTTTGATTAATTATTGCCATATGTATGTCCTGAAAAATGTCCTGATATTTCTTGAAAATATTGTCCTGAAAAAAATATTTCAGTACTCCTACCCGTGTTGTAATTTTTATGTCGTTCAGAGTTTGAACATATTTTACTTTAAAAATAGTGAGTGAATTCCACTTATTTTTATTTCTCCATTTAGTCAACTGCCAAACTGACAGCTAATGGTTAACACTTTTGACTTTATTTCAATAATTTGTAGCTTTTAACTTCATATATATATATATATATATATATATATATATATATATATATATATATATATATATATATATATATATATATATATTGTCTTTATGTTTTGTAGTAGTTTAGAATCTACTTTAAATTGTGGGTACCAGTCTATATAGTCAGCATGTGCAAAAAAATGACAGTTGAGCAACATAGCTACTAACCAACCATTTAATTAAGTACTCTCAAAATTATTTTTGTAGGCATGATGATTAAAATTTGAGAAATATTTTTAATCGTGACTTTTTCATTATACAATTTCATTTAAGCAATAATAAATTTAAAAAATAAGATATAATTTGTGTAGAAATATTTCAAAATAGAAAAATAAAATAATTTCTCTTATTTTTTTCTAAAGGAAAACGTAGGTTTTTAGAAGAAAAAAAAAAAGGAAATTTAAATGAATTTCCTTTTTTTCTAATAATCTTATGTCAGTATATGTTTGATTTAAGCCAATTTGAAAAAAAAAAAATTGCTATATTATTGTTGTTGTATTTTAAATAATTTTAGAAGTAATTTTAGAGTTTTACTTTTTGTAGGTGAGGTTGTATAATTTTCTGGAAATAGTTTGCTCAAGTATTTTATAAAATGTATTTTTAATAAATTATTTTCAGGAAGTAGTTAAAAATGTTTGTGCACGAACAGAAATAGATCCTGTGTTTGATGAATTCATTCTTAAAATGTTAAGTAAGTATTTGTCTATAAAACTTAAATCTCATTATGCTCATAAATTTAATACAAATTTAAATAATTTCAAAAATTCAGTTTATATAATTTTACATTTTTATATGTTTTTAACTCAGTATTGAAGCATAGCCATCAAAGGAAAACATTCTTTATATGTGTTTCTAATAATTATAAATTTAATTGTCTGTTTCTAATAATGTTAACTTTTACTATTTCAATTTTTCTCTGTTTGAAATGTAATTTACATAAGTAAATATTTTATTTATGCTTTTTTAATACAGGTTTTTACATTTATTAGTGAATAATAACGTAGTTACTGGAGCAAAAAAAATTTTTTTGAAATACATAATTTACTATGAATTTAGATTTAATCTTGAATTAATTACTTTTTGGATTGAATTTAGATTTAATCTTGATTTAATCCTAACTAGTATTTTGTACTAAACATATTTCTCTGTTTGTTAGAGAATTAACTGAGAACTTAAGTCTGCTTTAGCTAGTACATAAGTTTAAAAATTTATTATACTGCAGAATTTCAAAGAATATATCAAATTTTTTTAATTGATGTGTTTTTTCTCTAAGGTGAGCTGCTGTTTGATTATTTGGCTCACAAATACTATTCATGTTTTTAGTTTCAGTTGGAAGTAGTTGTCTAGGGTATTAGTATTTTTTATTTCATTTATACTTATTGCTAAACCTTTATTTTTTATTCGTGTTATTTGAAAAATATTAAAAATTTATTTTTTTGAAAAAAAAAAAAAACTATATTGAATTAAGTAAAAAATTCAGTGAATTCAATAAAAAAATATAGTATTTGATTTTTTTTTTTTTTTTTTTTTTTTTTTTTAAATAAACTTGAGTCTATGGTGTTAATATAATTTCAATTCCATCTAGTGTATGAAATGTCCAGTATTGGACCTTGCACCAATGGTGGTTTCACCCACAAACAAACCATCTAGGTTATATTTACAACAAGGAATATATGAATTACTTTAGTCTACTTAAAAGTATTGGGAGTCATGTATGCAAATACCCTTAAATATAATAATGTAAAAGTTACTGCTGAGTGATCTGTTTATTGAATTAAAAATGTTATTTTATGAAATTGTATATTCTGTTTCTTTAAACACAGAAAGCATATTTTTCTTTATTAATGTATAAAAATTTTAATTTCAAACATTCTTTATTTAAAAATTTTTAGACTACATGCTAAACATTACTAAGAAAACAATTGTTTCAGAAATGTAGATAGGTTTACTCTTTTAGAAATAAATTAATTTATGCCAATGTATTTCTATTTGTTGGCATAAGCTAAGGAATATTTGTGAAGTTATTCCTGTATTCTTTTAATAAATGATTTAAATTTTGACTTATGTTATTCATTTTTTCCTTTTCATTTTGATTTATATTTTTTAAATAACGGATAAAATATTAAAAAAAAAAAAAAAAAAAAAAAAAAAAAAACAGAAGTGTTTTTAATTTTAAAGCTTATTTTCATATTGTAGATATTGTAGTTTTATTCAGATTTTAAAAATTGTCTATTAAAAATAGAAATTATTTTAATTTTCATGACTGTCCATTGTCATTCTCGTGGTAGTTGTTTTAAATGACTTTTCTATGGCAGAATCTTTACTTGTGCGGTAAAAGTAAATTCTATAAACTAATAATGTTTGTGGTCATAGTTTATTTTTCTTAGAATTTTACTTTTTTATTTTGTGTATTACTGTATTTAATATCTATTTTTAAATTTTTTCTTTAGGTAATAAAGATGTTTTTGATGGGAATACTTTACACGATAGTTCTAGTTGCTTTAATGACAGAAACTCAATATCGAATAACAATATTGAATGTTTATTCTCTCAACAAGACAATGATAAAGAGTGTATGGATTCATCAAATAAAATTGAAAATAGCATTGGAATAAAAACTGGTTCTATTTTGGATCAGGCCACTGAAACTAAAAACATCAATGAAAATCCAGTTACAAATGCATCAGTTTCTGATAAAATTAATAACAATATTTGTGTTAATGATTACAGTGGAAATGAAATTCCTTTTGTTAATACAGGTAGTCAGAATTTGGATATGAACCTAAATGTAAAAGAAAAATCATCATCAGTTTTATCTTCACGTAATGTTTGTAATTCTCTTGCTGTTGATGAATATGATTCATCTGTATGCAATGCTCAATCTAATTATGAGTTGTCTTCTAATAATTTTGATGCTTCCCAATTAACTTCTGATATTTCATCTAAAGTTTCTTCAAATCCTGAAAAAAGTGAAGCTGTGAACTCTCTTATTGAATGTGATGAAATTCAAATTATCAAAGAAATTCCTCCTAGTCCTGTTAAAACAGAGACCAGCAATCAAGCTGTACAATTTATTACAAATACACCAAACACAAATCAAAATATATCTACTGGTAATTACATTATTACAGGTGTTGATAATAATGGCATAACATTAATTTCTCCTTACCAAAATAATAGTAATATTTACCAGAATGTAAATTCCTCTATAGAGACTCCAGTTTTTCAAGTGCTTAATGGACAAGTGCCAACATTTATTGTTCCATCAACTGTTCCCACAGAAACGCCAAATTCTGGTTGTCAATATAAAATAATTATTAATCCTTCAACAAATTGGAATTCTAATAACCTTAATAATAATTTTGTTTTATCTCAAGCTGTCACACCAGGAAAATCTATGCCAAATATATCTGTTGGTAATTGTTTACCTTTACAATCAGTAACATCAACACAATTTGTTCCCAATTCATCCATAACTAATTGTTTGCCTTTGCAATCATCTACATCAGAAAAATCTATTTCATGTACTTCTTCTATTAATATTACAACTAACTCATCCTCACTGTCAACAAATGCTATGCCCGTTAACGAAGCAGGCATAAAATACACAGCAGTTGAATCAGGTCCCACTGAGATATGTGTAACTACATCTATAAGTAAGTATGATAGCATATACTTATGTTTAAAAGTCAATGTGATTGCACTTCTTTTGAATTTAGTTTGCTTTGTACTTATAGTAGGATTTTTCTTTTATCTACATTACTTCATTTTTTATAAAATTAATGACATAATTCTCTAAAATTAATTTTAAAAATGTAAAAGAAAAAAATTTAATAATTAAATGGATATACTGGAAGTTGAGGCAATTTCTATAACAATTCTCATGGAAATTAATTTGGAAATGAAAGTTATGTACCGCACTTATATGTATTTTTTTAAATTTCATTTTTTTTAAAGAATTTTATTAAAGTATTAATAAAATAAATATTGAAAATAATGCTGTTAATTTACCTATATTATTCACAAAACTTTAACAATTCTCTATTATTGACTTCATGATAACAATGTAAATTCTATATTTTGAAATTAATTATGCACGTATTAAACCCATAAAAATCAAAAACTTACAAGATTTGATTAGCAGTGTTTGTTGAATACTTTTTCCATTAACATTTTTGCAGGATTATATTGGTATGATAAAATTTTGTTTGTTCCTAATTGTAGAAATATGACTTTCTTTAATATGACTTTATTTAATAATTCATTGCATTGCACAATTCTCAATATTTTTCTACTGTATTTATTTATAGTTTGAAGCTGTGAATGCATCAATCATGCAATATCTTTTATGAGTACAGTTTCACTATGTCTACAATTCTATTCTTGTGCTATTTTGACTTGTTTCATAGGATATTGATTTTTTCATAATACCGTATTATCCTGTATATAATCCGCAGCGGCGTATAATCTGCGGCAATTTTTTTTAGGCGAATAGTCTAAAATATGTACTGCTGATAATATAGGTGTCACATAAAATAAAAAAATGCACAGTAGGATTAAAAATTTAATAAATTGTATAGAAAAATAGTATTTATGAAAAATATCAGTCTAGATCCAGTTCATTGCAAAGTATGATAAACTTGAGATGAAAGCACGAGATCGATCAAAAGCGATAATTTTGAGAAGAGATTCTTGTAAAACTTACCGATATTTAGCTTCTAATAACTTTTAAAAAAGATGTTAAACAAATTTAAATTAATATAGATTTGCTTCGTTAATATTTAAATGAAAGAAATGGTTTATTTACAAAGTACGTATTTTATATAATTTTTTTATACCGCACGTGCTTTGTTTTTCACTTCACATTAACACATTTGACGCCATTGTTTTTATTAGCTTTCGCTATAGCTTTTAATTTAAAATCTGCTGTGTAACTTAAAAATTTTCGCTTCCATATGACAATATATGAATTTGAATATTTTCAAAACGAAACAGCACACGTCAAGGCAAATTGCAAAATGACGTTAGCGAATTTACAACCATAAAATCTTTGAGAGGAACCGAATTCGTTTTTGAACGTAATTGCAAAAAGCCAATTATAGTTTACTCAGGTGTGTCCTGGTACCACCTGTTATTTATTTTATGAAACATAAAGAGTATTTCTTTCAAAACTTTCTTGTAAGCTTTTCTGATGGAGAATGTTTTTTATCAGGTAATCCACAATGGTGAATAATAAACACGACGAAATTTGGAACTTTTTTAACCCATAATCCGCGCATTATATACAGGAAAATAAGGTAATTCAATTTAGAGAATAGATATTTTTTCATTTGTTAGAATTCATATTCAATTATTTTCTTTTTATTGAGCTACTAAGCATCACCATGATTTCTTTAAGTTATATTAATATTAGCTTTCTTAAAATGTTAAATTACATTCTTATAGAACAAATAACAAAAAATCTTTATTTAAAAATTTTTGTATAGAGAATTTTATTTTCTGTTTTCATGATCAATTAATTTTACAAATTTGTTCCCTCAATGATTTCATTTTAAGATAAACTTTGCCATATTTTGATTTATTTATTAATTGTTTTTGTCTGTATTTGAACAATATTTATTATACCTTGTTTTATCTAGCTTAATTTTACACCAATACAAACAAAAAAGTATATATTTTTTGTTTTAATTATGAGACATTTTCTGTGTTATATTCAACTGAAATATATCTATTTTGCATAGTTCTTTTTAAATATGAGGTTAAATGTATTCTAATATTACTGGAATAATATAATAGACTTTTTATATCAAAATTTTCATATCATTCATACAACAATGAATTAATATATTAAGCAATATTCAATAAAATGAAAACTAAAAATCACAATAAAACTGTTCTTAATATATTTTTATAATTGCAAATGAACTTTGAATTTTTAAATTAAAATAAATCCAATATTTCAGTTTATTCAAAGCAATTATTTAGTTCATCCCTAATAATTTTAATTTTATTAATATGAATTTGTTAAGCTAGCATTTGAATTCTTAAATTTGAAATCCTCTCAGAAACCTATATTAAAATATTAATTTTAATTGTGTAATTCTATTAATTATTATATATTCTTATCTTAATTTCAACAAAATTGGTCTTCATTTCTCCTTGCTGTCAATAAAACTTCAACATAATTGTTAATAAATATTTTTCTCTAATTTTTGTAAATAATAATAATAAAAGTAAAAATTTGCAGTATTTAGATTGAAATAATTTAACTGTAGGAATTTTATAATTTTTAAGTACCAAGTTATAGTTGCTCTGCTTTAGAAAATATAGAAATTTCTTTAGTCAACAAAATTTATTTTCTTATCTTTTTAATTAAGTTATTGTGCATTGATTTTTTATATTGAAATTACATGTAAAAATATGATCTTAACATTAGTGAGCATTGCTCGTTCCTGTGAGTTCTAAAGTATAAATTTTACTTGTATTTATAGGTAAGGACACTAAAATTGTTAAGAAAACAAAGCGTAATAAACCACCTGTTATTAATGAAATACGTCAATCATCATATAAACGCACAAGAAAAAATGCAAAGAATAAAAAAGGTCGTAAAGAAGTGAAAGACAAAATTGAAGAATTACCTATTATTTCTATCCCAGATCCTTCACCTGGTAAATCTAATTCATTGTCAGCAATGGAACTTCTATCCAATATAACTGGTAATATTGAAATTCAGAGTCCTATATTAAAAGAATTGGTTTCAAATGCAATGAGATTAGCAGAAAAAGGTGGCCGTTTGAATTCTACTCATGTTAGGACATTAGATTTTGATAGTTGTAATTCATCAAAAAAGAATAATATTCCAGGAAATGCTGCACTTAAATCAGGCAATTCACCTAGTGAGAACAGAAGATTGTCAACACGCTTACAGGCAAAGAACAATCAAAACCAGGGCTTAACAGTTCCTGATCTTATAAGTAAAGTTCAAGAAATTGAAGATAATCTACACAAAACTCCAAATAAAAGATCTAGAAAAAAGGTTTGCAAAAATAAAACTCCCCTTAAAGATACCAAAAATATAGATATGAATAATATTTTAAATTTGGAAAAAGCTGCAACTATATCTGGTGCTCAGTCCATGCCATCAATGAAAGATGCTGTACTTAATGCTATGACTAATGTTTTAGAGACAAATAAAGTGAATGATGCAGAAATAGTTATATCAAAGAATGAAGAACAAGCTGTTAGTAATTGGAATTCTCTCGATATATCTCATAAAGAAGTGGAAGAAATTAAAATAACTGATGGCCCAAAATCAAAAGATCAGTTGGTTGATATATCTAGCAACATTAATGAGACAACTGTGCAAGATAATTTGAATGAAAATGGTGTGAATAATAAAACTTGTTCTGAGTCTAAGTTCTTTCCCAGTTCAGATTCTGAAAGTGATTCAGAAAATTTGCCTTTAAGCTCTTTAATTATCAATAAACCAGTTGATATTACTTCAGACAATCAAAACAATTCTAAGACTGATTTTGTAAATAAAAGTTCTGAAGAAAGCTTAAACAATTCACAATTTGTGGATATTCCTAAAATTTCTGAAAATAAAATTGAAAATATTTCAAAAAGTTTTCTTGAAAATGATGTTGTGTTGAGTGATGATACTTGTGAACTACCACCATTGCCATTTGATTTACCTGTGATATTGAAAAATCAAGACTCTGAAAATTGCTCTAATAAAATTAGTTCTTTGAAAGGGAAAGAAGCTGATCAATATCCTGCCTCTTCTAAAATAAAAGAATCAATTATAGAGAGCAGTCCGAATAGTCCTATTAATACACCTAAACAAATTTCTAAAAAAGGAAAAAATAAAAAACATAGGTATAAATCTAATGAACATTTAAAAATTTCTAATTCTGAAAACAGCAGTGATAATTCTTGTTCTCCCAGATATAACTCAAAAAAGGAAAAAAGCAGAAGTTCTCTTAGTTTGTCAGAATATTCCGTGGC
>JAPDSC010058753.1:795983-851718 GCA_026290005.1 Latrodectus geometricus
ATATATATATATATATATATATATATATATATATATATATATATATTATACTGTTTGAATTAATTGGAACTATTTAAAGCCAGTGACATGACAGCCCTGGAGTGCAAAAGCTTATGTCCCAGTTTGATGGTCAGTCTAACACAAAACCCCTAGTGTTTAGTTCCCAAGCATGCTTGGTACTCTATTTTATCTACTCACTGATGGGATGAAAGCCTGAGTCGACTTTGCCCAGCTCGAAAACTAAACCTCAGATCTATAGTTTGGGAGCACAAAGGCTGCCACTACGCCACTGGGCTATTAATTGGAACAAACACACGTTTTACTTGTTTGAGTTAGTGTGTGATTACCAGTTATACACTGAACTGTCTTAAATTGGTTATATCTACCTATAAAGACATCTGAGTAAGTTTCAATGAAGGTCAATCCTTCACTGTAAGTTACTCAATTGCGTAATTTTAATATATCAAATGTTCGGTTAAGAGCTTCAGTTTGACAGCTCATCATCATTGGCACAACAGCCTTTTGTGGGCCTGGACTTTCCTCAGAAGATTTTTCCATTCTAGCAATTGATTTCCAGTTCTTTACTTTTAGGATAGCAAAGTCCTCATCCACACAATCTTTCCATCTTTTTGAGACTTTCTCTTAGTCTTTTATTTAATGGGTTGCATTAAAACCTCATAAATATTATATATATATTGATAAATTAATAAAAGTTTGCTCATTCTGGGCTCATCAGTCACAGCTAGTTATAATTTTGTATTCAGTATAACATGCATTATTTTTGCTTTTTCAAAAATTGATGTTATCCTATGGAAGCTTTCTAAAATAAATGTTTTTAATTGACATTTCTGTAAGTGCTTGAAATATAGTTATTGTGACAGTTGGCATGAATTAATCAAATGTTTAAAGAAGATTTCAACTGTTCAGATCATTATCTCCTAAAATAATAAGAAAATGAGCACAAATAGGAAACTACCTCAGAAACTGATAAAATTCTAATAAGAAATAACAAAACAAATCGAAGAAAGATAGGCGCAAACTTTCAACCATCAAAGAGATTTATTGAATTATGATTTTGAAGTGAGAAAACTGAAAAGACTTCTGGAATTTTGGCCATATAGCAACATGACCAAGAAAAAACAATTTCTAACTGAAAAATGATAGAAAAATATTTAGCATGGGCTGAAAAATTGTGGGCACTGACTCTTAACCACTTGAAAGAGATGGCTTTCAGTAAAAATACACATTTATTTGTGCAGGGATACAAGTCAAGTGTAGTTTAAAAAAGTGAGGTTTAAAGTGATCAAATCTGATCCAGCAAACTAAAATATCCTTCCAAAAGCCTTATTTTGCTTCATTATTTATTTATTTACTTTATTTTGCAACAAATACCACTGAAAGCTTAGTTCCTCTTAATAGCTTGAAGAATTTTGTCAAATACATAGAAATATTTTGCAGTACGATTATTATCTTCATAAAAACATTTAACAGAATATTTCAACAAGACTTGACTCTATGTTGTAGATTTTAATGCAGTAAAATTGTGATTGGTTTTGTTACTCACCAGACCTAAATCCAATTGAGGGCATATGGCATGTTCTCAAGAATCCCATTACTGAGATAAATTGCACAACAACAAAACAAATGATGAAGAAAATATGCTATACAAGTGTGATTCAACAATGATGAAGTCAAGAACAAGTGTACTACACTAGTGAATCCACTGTTTAGACATACTAATATAAAAATTTATCATTCTCCTCATTGCATGTAATGATTAAAAGCTTTAGAAAAAAATTATGTGTGCTTATAAATGTATAGTTTCATAATATGCAGAAATGTGGCTTGCCTTATTATATTTTAAAAAATGGTGAGACAGCATTTTCCAGAATGGAAGATTCCATTTACTATAAAAGGGATAAATGTTGCATTTCGACTACTATAAAAAGGATGAATGTTGCATTTTGACTTTCTGCTAGCATGTCTATTGGAATATGTGCCTAGGAACTTTCCATGTTTCTTTTCTTGAAATAAAGGAATACAACTCATTGTAGATGAAAAAATCTACTGAGCTTCAAATTTTTGCTCAATCTTATGCATTTTTGATTCCCACCTCATATGTGGTTATTTCTAATGTTTCAAAGTATACATTAAACGATAAATTTCTGATTGATTAACCTTCAAGGGTCCTAAATAGGAAAGGAATAGTTAATGCTGGCCTACTACAGTTTGTAAGTTTGATTCCTATTTCAGGCTTAAATGTTTACAGTAATTTGAAATCTGCAGGTATTGGTGTATTTAATTGTCATGGACCAAAAATTAGTATTTAATGATAAGGAAATCTAACAAAACTAGTCCATGGAAAATAATAACGTTAGAATAAACTTATCAATGAAAACTCCACCAAACTCAAACTGTATTGAATGTACATTGATAGAAAAAATTAACAAGAGGAATTTTGACAAAAAGGATCAAACTGTAGCTAACCACTCAGGGGCCTGTTATGTTGTAAACACAAGTAGGTTCATTGTAATTGCATTTCTGTAGGTATACCTCATTTGCTTCATCAAAGCTTGTAGTGTAAAAGTATTTTGAACCGTTGTAGCATTGTCTGATCCTTCAATGTTTAATTTCTTTGTTTACCCATCGTTAGTATGACTAGTTCCCTCCATCTAGAGGATGACATTAGAAGATAGTGGATAGTTGGCAGGCTAGAAGTGGGGCAATCACAGACTTCCTGTTGTTAAGACCTCAGGGTTTCGAAGAATGTGGTGTTTACTCTGTGAATACAGTTCATAAAGACCGGGACTGTGTCCTCCGACATATCAAAGTTGCGACATATCAAAGATAGAAATGCAAACTAAAGATCATTATTTGAGAGTTATAGCCAAAAGGGATAGGTCAACAACAAAACTGTCTCACAACCTATATAATGCTACAAGAACATTCATTTCATATATAACTGTCACCCAGAGACTTCATGAGGGTGCTTGAATGCCAGAGGAGCTGTCTATGATGGTGCTGAGAACACCTGTCTTTGACCGAGTGTGATTTAGAGTGGGTTATTTTCTGTAATGAGTCGCAATTTAGTGTAAAAGTGACTCTAGACTGGAGAAAATAAGAAAGTCATTATCAGCCCTCTAACATTGTTGAAAAGGACCACTAAGGTGGAAATGACCTGATAGCTTGGGCTGGCATCATGGCAGGCAGATGTGCTGACCTTCATGTGTTCGATAGAGATACTTTGACAAGGGCCAGCAGTACAAGGACAAGATTCTTGCAGCCTGTGTGAGACTCTTCCTCAGAGCACATGGGTCAAATTTTGTCTTTATAGACAATAATGCACAGCCATATAGGGCTCAGTTGGTGGACAAATATCCCCAGTATGAGGATATTCAGCAATTTTGATGGCCTATGATATTCCCTGAACTTAATCTGATTAAACATGTCTGAAGCATCTTGGACTCTCAGTTGCAATTTGAAGACCATTGTCAATGAACATCAATGAGCTGAAAGGAGCCTTGCTGCAAGAATGATTAATATTCTAGATAAGATTCTAGATTAAGATTTCTAGATTAAGAATGATTAGTAAGATTAGGAATTAAGATTCTAGTAAACAGTATGAATCACTGATGTATGAGTTGTTAGAGATGATTAGACACCCTATTAAGCACAATTTTCTTGTTTACTTCTTTCTTTTTTTCTATTAATTTTCTGACTGGCAAGATGTTGGTTAGTTGATGTAATAGAGGAGTAATCAATTTCCTTCTTCAGGATCCAGGTTCTGGCTGTTTTTGTTTTCCCTTGCATGGCAGGCAAGCCTGGATCGATAGACAGATACCATGATGCCCAAGGGCATAAGGCTTTGAATCTCTGATTTACACACAATACTTCTAGAAACTTCTTAAAACTGAGGTATTTCAGGCACATTTGCTGCAGCTAAATAAACTCCTATAATTTAACCTTGGAAAATCTAAGAGTTCTGACATTACATTTTTTAAAAAAATCTTAGACTAATAAAACATTGATAAAACTACAACCTATTACCAGAATATATACATTTTAATTTATAAAAAATTATTTATTTTAGTGCTTACAAAGTACATTCAAAAACATGCTCCTTTTATTCACAAGTGTCCATAATTTTGGTAACTGCCTGTACATTTGAAATAAACATTATTTAATTTTGTTATATACATTTAAAAAATGTTTGATTTAATGTAGGTATAAGATTACATGAAAAAGATTTAAAATTCAAAATTTCTTTAATTATTAATATTTGTTCTCTGGAATGTTTCATGTTGGTTTACTTAAATTTTGCCTTAAAAAAATTTTAATTATGAAATTTGGAATAAACCAATTGGAAAATGTCTAAAAAATTCATAAAAGAATATTGAAGGTCTTGGTTTATTAAATTTTGTTCTGGTAGTTTTAAAAACATTTTCTTGATTATGAGCCTCAATTAATAATATGAAGTGAAAGTCAATTTTACTGTGAAAAATGTGAACCTTAAATTTAAGTTCCTTCAATAAAAATATTTGCCTGAATTTTAAAATTAAAACTTTAAAGTTTCAAATTCTTAGCAATGATTTTGCTAATTTAAACATTGAAGATTAAACATTGAAAATTAGAAAAATATTTTATCAAGTTATGAAAAAAAATTTTATTTACTAGTTAGAGAAAAATGAGTTTTCAAGTACTGTTTTAGAATTTTACAGTTTAAAATTATTAAAGATTTTCCATGTGCTACTTGAAAGGACAGTATCATCCATTTCAACATTATTGATTAATTTTACTTGGCAAAAGTAAATTTCGAAGGCTAAATTTAACGGGTGATTGATATACTATTTATTGTATTCATATAACAAATGAAAACTTTTTTCGGCTTAAAAAGGTTTTTGTTTTATGTTTTAAGTACAAATGTAGACATGTTTTTATTTAATTTTCTGTTCAAATTTATCAGTTATTTATTATTTCCTTTACATTATTTAGATAAATCATTCAACTATCAATTTAGTATTACATTTATTTATTTAGAGCTCTTTTTCATATTTTTATGAAACTTGTATGTTGTTTCATCTTAATGAATTTCAGATATTTGTTATTTTTTCAGAAAATATCTTCTGACAAAGAAAAAGAGCTTAAAGTGAGTATGCTTCTATTAAGCTATAGTTTTGTTTGTGTGTGAATGGGCATATTTATTTTTATTGGTTAGATAATTCTTACCTATACATGTGTATAAATATGAAAGAAGTTGTACTTACTTAGTTACACATGTTTTCTTTTTGTTCATTTCTACTAGAAATGTTAATAATTATCTTTTAAAAAATGTTGATATACTCTATTAGACATTTGTAAATTATTTTAAATTTTTTCAAAAACATTTTTTTAGAATGAGGGAAGTTCATTATTCACATATGTTCCAACTCAAAAGGATAAACATTTAAACTGAGGAAAAAATAAGCAAAAAATCTTCTCAAGGAAACATTTTCATATTTATATTTGCTGTAAATAATTAAGCATGCACAAAATTGTGAAAATCAACATATGTCTTGTACACCAAATATAAACTATTAGAAATATTTTAACTTTTTGACATTGATCTCTTGTTAATCATTTCTAGAATTTATTGACCCTTTGACATGTATGTTTAAATGTATTGTTTAAGATATAGAATTTATATTTTGAATTAAATAATTATTTAGGTAACTTGTTTGACTTTGTTATAAGGAAATACATTCAAAAAAATTTAATCTCATAATAAATTGGTAAAAAGAAACGTAATGAAATAATTTAACTTAAAAAGATTTGTGTACCGTATAATATATTTCCCAATATTATACTATTTTATCGTTTACCTTGCACTAATAATTCTGACATTTTATGACTTTAGAAATACACCATTTATACATTTTTTCCCCAAAATTATTAAAAAAAAAAAAAAAATTTAAATTGTACTTTGAAAATTTTTGTTTTATAATGAAATATAAAATTAATCTCATGAAATATAAAATAATTAGTTGGTTTTTATTTTCTTATTCCTATTCTCTTAAAATTTATGTATAGATTACAGACTACATGTGAACTGCTCATGTTTGCAACAAATGTCATATGCATTTGGCTAAGAAAGAAAAATCTTTATTTTGAAAAATAAATTCTCAGTTGAATGAAAAAGGATACTTTACTTTTTGTTAAAAGGATTTAAACTTCTTAATTAGTTTTTAAATCCCTTAAAACTATCAAATATAGTTCACAAACCACCTGTTAGCAAAATGAAATTATAATTTCTGAAATAAATTTGTTAATTTCAAAAATAAAAGTTTTATTGATACATTAACTGATGTCATCAAATAGCAACATTGTTTGTATTTTGATTTACTATTATTTCTTTGCAAAATATTTTTATGTCCCTCTTCTGCTAGAAAATTGAAAAATATTTGCTTTTCTTAAAATTATAACTCTTTTGCAAAACTTAAAAATATTTCATTACTAAAATTAACTACTTCTATTATTACTTTTTATGGTACTTTCTCATAGTGCATTTATTTCTGGCAAAGCTTCCTAGAATCTGCTTGTTTTAACCTCAATATTGGTAAAATCTACATGCAGTTTTAAAAATTTTCAGATTTTAATATACATTTATGAGAATGATTCTGTCTTATTTTGGAGATTTATTTCTTAATGAATAAATTTCTTTTTTCAATTTTATTTAAAGTTCAAACTAAATCATAATTAAATGAATTTATCCATACATTATGATTCTAATAAATCTGATTAAATTAGTATAATACTAAGAAATAGGTTATACAATTAATATAATTTTTATGTTTAATCCTTCATACGCATATAATTCTGGAATTGTGATAGAAATTTTCCATGCTGAATTAAATTTGAATTTCTTTAAAAAATAAAGACTTTTTGTATCATTTCATTGTATATTAAATAGAAAGTTATATGTATATATATATATATATATATATATATATATATATATATATATATATTATCACATTAAATATATACATGTATTAGTTGTAATAATGCATTATATTAAATGTAAAAGTAGTTAAATTTGTTTCATCAATGTGTTGAATTAATCATATTTTAATAATGTTAAATTTTGCAGGAACTTATGGAAAAAATAAATATGTTTGGAGTGGAAAGTATCTTAAATATGCTTTCAAAAAAGAACTAGTGCTTCTTACATTAAAGATATATTTTTGATACTGTGTCTATATTCTTGAGCATGTTTTTATGGACAATATTATTATCTGTAGAATAGTGTATTTACTTTATTTTTAGGAACTTATTAAAAGTACATTTTTTGTATGAAATATACATACATTGTAGTTACTCATTAATCTGGAACTTTTTGAGTTGTAAGTTAATGAAGTCCAGATTAAATGTAATAATTATGAAAGTCATACTATGACAAAAAATTTATTTTCTAGAGATTTCTATATGAATTTGTTATAAACACTTTGTTTCAAGTATTCATAAATTCTAGCATATTTTTTTTAAATATTTTAAAAAACATAATGAATATTTTGAAGAGGACTCAAAATTATGAGTTGTACTGTAATTTTCTGTTTAATTTTAACATATATTTGTTATTTCTCTCTTTGAATTGTATTGTTGCTAAAAGCCCATATTTCATTAAAATTTTAGGTAATCTTGAATTTTTATTTATATATTTTGTTATTATATTTTAACTGTACAAACATGCCTAATTTTTTCCAGATCATTAAACATAAAATTTTTTTAAATTTAATTAGATGTGAACAATTTTTAAATTATTTAAATAAAATGCTTTTTTTAAAAAAAAAAAAATTAAAAAAAAAAAAGGTGTGTAACTAGAAACATCTTAAAGGTGATTAATAAAAATAGTGTAATTTTAAGTGATGATATGAAATATCTTGATTACATATTGTATATATATTTTATTAATTTTAAATTTTTTAGTGAATTTATGAAATTTGTATATATATATATCATTTGTAAAATAATTCATTTTGATAATCATTGTTCATAAACATTTGTAAAATTATTAAAAATTTATAACTTTATTTGTATGTATATTTTTTTGTAGAAAAATAATTTAAATTGATATTGTATTACTGAACATTTTTAATGATATGTTAACATCATTAAGTGAGTTGTAGTTTAAAGCTTTCACAAGCAGTAATTTTATTTATTTTAATGCACAATTCAGTTTATCTACTCTACACTAAATTTACTGAATTTTTTTCAATATTTAAAAATTTCTGTTATGGAAAAAAGGATTCAGTTTGCATAATTTTAATGTTTTACTAGTAATTAAAATTTTTAGCTAAACTATGAAGATCTCTTCAAATTTCCATTACTCATACTGCTTAAAAGAATTTTAGAGGCTTTCCTACTATAAAAATTAATTTAGTTGAAGTTTTTTCCATATATTCAAATTATTTAAATGGCATTTTTACAAATTAACTGTTAATTTCTCAATTTGATCTAAAGATGAGAAAGTCTTAGGCATGCTTAATTCTAAAAGTAACAAAGGGCACATCAGAAATCTGAACGCCAAGTGATGCAGGGAGAGTTATGTTAAAACCAAAGCTGCAATTGAAAATATAGAAAAAGTTTAAGCATTTAGATTTAAGGTAGGTTGGTTCCAAATAAACCTGACACTCAGACCATAGTCCAAACGCCTTTTTGGGGTGCTCTACCCCATAAAAAAAGCCCTTATTTAAAGAGACCAGTGGCAAAAGGAAAATTCAGCCGACATTTAACAGGGATATACAGAAGCATCCAAAGTTTAATTAAATTCTGACCCAAATGTTCAAATCTAATAATTATGTAGGACCATCTAATACACCCATTATGGTGAGATATCTTGTAAAGTAGCAGTGTCATGTAACAAGTCCCACTACTCTCCTTAAATAACTTCTACTGTGCTTAAAAACTCTTTTTGCCCTATACTAAGACATGTACTAATTAATAGCCTTTCTTGTCTTTGATGACTGGCTTTATACTAGTTCAAAAATTGTTTCCTGGAAAGATAAAAAAAAAAAAAAAGTTAGTTGTTGATCCAGCCATTGAAAATTCATTAGCTGACCAAAATGGCAGAGCACCCAGGTACCCACATTAAAATAGGACCAATCTGTGCAGAGTAAGGTAGCTTTCTCAGACAAGACTAGAAGTTGAGATAGACATCTATAAAGTCAGTAATTCAGCATGACTGTTAGAACAGATAATTCTTATTTTGATAATAATTTTTGTCCCAGAATATTCTACTGCACAGAGAATGAAAAGTTTGTAATACTAGCTAAACAGCAAATAGCAGCTCCCAGTGTTGGAATTCATTTTGGAGCCAATAGTGTACCAGTAAGTACAGTTTTCATTGATGACAACATTATTCAAGTTTTCTCATACAGGCCTTTTCCTTAGCCTTTTCATTTCTGATTCTAGACCACCAGACTACTGAGGCATAAATAATGATGGGACAAATGTTCATAGTGTAAATCCAATGAATAAATTTGGGATTTAGACCCCAACTTCTTTCAAATGCATTTCTAGAGGACCAGAAAGCTTTTTTGCTCTTACAGTGCAAAAGTTTAAATTCTTGTTCCAACTTAAGTTCATGACAAAAAATACTCTTTTCTTTGGAACTAGGTAATTCTTGATCGAAGAAAAAACTATCTTTTTCAGATTAAGATTGTTTTTCTTTGTGAAGGCAAACATAGTAATTTTTTGAGGATTCACAGAAACTCCTTCATTATTACACCAGATCTCAACTCATTTAAGGGCATTATACATATGCTAGATAGATGGCAATATAATGGAGTCCCTGTCTTTACCTATTGGTTATCAGGTTTAATTCATTTAATATCAGTGGAGCAATCAACACATTTGATGTGGTGTCACATTGTCAATCTAGAACTTCTTCCAACTATTATACAAAAAATAACTTTTAATGTAGTGGGTCATTAAAACCTACAGAATCCTATGCAGTAGGAGCTGCATCACAGTTCCTGATAAAAATTAATATAAACTTAACTGTATCGAAATTGAAATATGCATTTAAAATGAAATTAATAGTAGGTATTAAAAAATAAAAAAATAGATGAAAAAGAAGATAATTAAAAAATATATAATTTTAAAAATGAAAGAGTTGAAATACCAGTTACTAATATTCATTATAAAATTTGAAATAATAAATGAGTTATATGGATCATATTCATTCAGTGTGTGACTATTCTGAATCTGCAAGAAAATCAGACGTTTGGTCACATTGTTTCTTTGTCTTTCTTTTCATAGTTTAGTCCCTTTAGTAGAGTACAGAGATTATTTTGGTCCTGCGATATGCATTATTGATACAGTATTTTATGAAAGCTTTATCTGTTTGTGAAGAATGTCTTTTTATTTGGAAAATTCTTGTTACAATACAGTTCTCTATATAGTCGCATTATCAGTGCATTTACCTTGTTGATATGCATATTGAAATAGTTTCTCCATTAAGCAGACTTCTCTGATATGTCTGTGTATCAGTTTTTCAATTGCCTTTAGAAGGAAAGATGTTAATAAGTCTGAAAGATTTGTCTCCATAGTCATTATCTTTTCCTTTAACAATTAAAAATTACTTTTGTAGGTCTCCAAGCAATAGCTATATGGCCAAAGGCTATACATGCCATTAAAATCCTACAAAGAATTGGGGTAATGCAGTGTGTTCCTTCAATAAATGGAGCCTGTAAAATACCACCATTCCTGGTGATTTATAAGATTTAAAAAATATTATAGCCCATTTTGTTCTATCATAAGTTATTATTTCTTTTTGGCAACATCCAATTTACTTTTACCTCAATTTGATGTAGAGAATGTAAAGGTAGGAGTTCCAATTATTTCTTTTAGAACCTGGAAAGTGAACTCTGAAGAATTCAGCCAGGGTCTCTGAAAACTTTCCATTCAGCATTTTAAGAGTCTTAGCCTCCAGTTCCTGTCTTTAGACATTACTTTATCAAATCTTGAAGTTGCGGACACATGTGAATACAGTAATTTTGCCAAGAATTCTTTTTAGAATTCCTGATAACTTTGTTGTAAGTGATCAGCGCCAATTTATGTTTCTGCTTCTCACCATTCTTTTTACCTCTATTAAAGAACTTTCTACACTGTCTCCATAGTTTGCTTACCTTGTTAGACCACTGAGGAACTAATCTTGAGCAAGCATTACTAACCATACATTTTTGATAGTATGCTTAGTGAACAGCATATTGTAATTGATCAATAGTCAACTCCAAAATTGTTACTGAAGATAACTTACCGAAGTCATTTTCTGTTATCAGGACTTACAAGTCCATTTTTTTGTAGGAACACCATATGGTGTTTTTTGGGTTCTTACTTACCATCTCTATCTCTCTCTAAAACTGAAAAGTTAATGTGTTGTCAAATATTTCATCAGACACTTTCCAGTCATTTAATGAAATTCATACACTTATTGTTACATAGAATAATATCAATAACGTCTCATCTATTTATAGTAACAAAAGTAAGTGTATTACCTTTTTTAAGGATAAACAGATTTAATACAAAATGTATTCTAGAAGGTCCTCACCAAATCTATCGCAATCATTACATCCCCTCATAGTGTGGTGAGTATTTGCTTCATATCTTATGATGAGTTTCCTACACAAATTGTTATGATCGAAGAGACTAATAATTTGTACATTGAATGTGTCTTTATCTTAAAAAGGAAAACATAAAAATAAATAATTTTATATTTCATTCCTTTCACTAAACAAGATAATTTTATCATAGCTTTATCTCCAGTTAGATAATTAATCAGAATAAGGACATTCAGTTTGTTGCTAACAGCAATAACTGAATGTCCTTATTCTGATTAATCACTTGAGCTCTTGGTCTCAAACAACATTTATCATTAAAGATATTAAAACTTGGTACATGTGCGTCCAAAACAGACCCATTATGGATTCATGGCTTCTAAATTAATACTATGTTAATCTCCTGTCTAGTCATATTCTTGTTAAGAATATCTGAATCTGATCATCTATGATAAAGGTTTATTTGTGCTACTTTGATGTTTGCTTATCATTGTCCAATCCAAAGAAGCTAAGAAGGAGCACTGCTCCTCATAAGTAGGGGAGTCACTCACTTGAATTTCCTGAAAAGTCTGTTATAGCTCGCTCACAAATACAGGCAATAAGGGTGCAAGGTCTTATAATAACCATTTTCTAATTCCTGTTCCTAGATTATTTGCTTTCCTTACTAGGAGAGGTTTCACTTGAGAGGAAGTTCTTTGATATTCTTGCATTCATTTTATCAATGGTTTGAATCTCTTTAAGGCTTGTGTCCTGAACAAAAGCCCCAGGTAGATGGCCCTCCCTAGGCTTCTTAGTTGCATTGCTTCCTTGGAGGAGGAGTTGAAACCTCATACCTAAGTCTTTGATTCTTTCCACCTTCTAGGCAGTCTCCACACTCTCCTTCGCTTTTTTTTCCCCGATACCTTAAATTGCGCTTTTAAGTTTTTGTGAGAATTTCCGGCTCCCTAACTGTGATCTCTTTGTGCTGCCTACTGGCAAATCCATTTGCCTCAACAGCAAGATTGCTGGTGCTGTCCTTTGTACCTAGATTCTGTTCCTTTAGAACCATTTTGCCTACTGATTGATAAGCACCAGAAAGTGTAATTAATCCTTTTTTTTATTATATATTTTTTGATATTGTCGCTACTTGCATAGCCTTCCTGTACAGATGGTAGACAAACATGGGGTTTACCTTGTTCTTCGATGACCATAACCCTGATGTCATTCATCCATCAACAGTGCACTTAAACCTTGGATTGGGTTGCCTTTCTATATTAGCCTGATATATCTGCACAGCCTTCACACCATGGGTGACCCTACCACGAACTTAAAACAAGTTAAATTTCCAGTCGTACTTCATCTGTGTACACCCTTACGCCACTTTGAGGTTACACAATAGGATTTATGAGGGAAATTTTAAACATAGTCCACATTGTAAGTGTTGAAAAGAATACAGAGCTTATTATTTTTAAAATAATAAGCTCAATATTCTTTTCAATACCTACACTGGGCTTTGTTTAAAATTTTTCCGTATTTTCAATCTGCAATTTTGATCCTAACATAACTGCCCCTATGCTTTTTAATCAAATGATTTGTGCTTTAGCCTTTGATTCAACATTTCATGATTTTGATTCTCTCTTAGGATGTGTATGTTTACAGAGTTTTAAGTCTACAAAAAATGTGTATTCTATTCTAAATACCCCTTGTATTCAAATAATAAGCATTGAATTATAAACTAAACCAATACCTAATGCTCAATCTTATGCTTTTTCATGGAAACTTCAATTTGCTATTATAATGTAATCAAATAGAAAAATGTTTGATAGCCTTAACGAATTGACAAAAAAAGAAACTTATTTCTACCATCTGATAATTGTATTTATCACTTTTATCCTTGCTACCTCAAGCATCAAAATTTTTTTTTCTGCTAACTTTAGTATCTATAAACACTAATTAATCTAAATCTATCTAAATAAAAAATTGATTAAATAAGTTTTTCCCTTTGCTTACCCTTCATCTCACTCTCTCGTTTCATTCATGTTAGTTTTAGTACTGTCAGAGTTGCATAAGATTTTTGTAATAAAGCTCTAATTTATCACACAAAGTTTTTATAGTCATGATATAAATTTCTTTTTTTATCAGCTGATAAAATTTTAATAGCATATTATTTTTTTAATGTAAAATATTCTATATGACAATATTTTCCATGTTTTTTGTATTAATCTTGTTTTGTATTTTTCTTTAAAAAAAACTGGCAGATGCCATGTTGATAGTAAAATAGACAAAACTACAAACTTCGCCTCAGTCAATATATGCAATTTATGCTAAGGTTTAAAAGTGCAGGCTACTTTCATTCATTTTGTCCATTATCCATTGCCAGATCGTAGTAACAGTTATTCTTTGATAAGTGCATATAATTTGTTATAGCTTTTTCTTATTAAATCTTTTAAATTATCGAGTATATTCTAAGAAAAAGATTATTTAGAGAAACCAATAGCTGTGACAAAATTCAGCAGGCATTTAACAAAAATATCCTACATCTTAAATTCAACCAACATCTTCCACAGAATTTTAATAGCTCTTTATTTTATAGGGACAGTTACTTTTAAAGTAATTTTTCGTGTCTTTGATCGCTATTGTTCTATCAGCTAAAGAATTTGCTTTCTGAAAAGATCATTAACACTACCTTAGATCAGTTCCTTTGAAATAACCAGGGTTGTATTATGACCAACAAGAGATATTGACCCAGTGTGTTCAAATTGCTTGGGTCAAGTGAAAGAATTAGTTATTTGGACTGAACAATGTTGTTATCCCAAACAAGAACAGAAGTTAAAACCAATTTCTGCAAAGTCAATAGTATCAAGAACTCACCATCGTTTAGTTTTGCTCTTAACAACATAAGACCCTTGGTTTGATTCCTGCCAACTGAACAATGGAAGATGTATATTGCCCTTCTGCATGAATGTCTGTTTGAGTTAATGTTGTGAGTTTTTCTGATTTCTTTCATTGTGATGCATGGATACATTCCACTACTTTGGAGAAGGCAAATTACAAAGTGGACATTAAAAATACCTTATTTCAGCCATTAGGCTGACTACCGGTGTCTTTATTATATGGTGTCAAAAAGCAAATAGACAATTAATGTAGATAAGTAAATGTAAGTAACTTTCTGCATGCATGTCTGTCAGACTTTGAGAGGTTTACTTGTTTGCGACACTTTCACCCAGCCCACTGCCTATGAAGAATCCTTCCAGAAAGCAATTTACACTGTGGGTACTAAAATGCCTTACAATGGCTTTGGCCGTTTAACTGATCGCTACGTTTTGTTAAAGTATATTCTAATGCATATCAAAGACTTTTGCTTTGAATGCAATTGTATACCTTCCTAAACGCAAGGCCGTGGTGACTTGGTTCGTTAGGGAGTCGTTCTCATTATCTAAAGGCAGGGAAATCTTGGCTTAAACGAAGATCTGTTGTGCCCAGTTTACTAAAGGCTGCTGTGGCACGTTAAATAGATCGTAGTCGCAATGGCCTTCAAGTGGAATGCTACCTCTTGGGGTGTCAATTTAATATTAGGGGCTCTTATGCTTGATCCTTGCTTTTAAATTACGAAGATTCCCACCCGTCTGCTTCCATATAACTGGTAGGGCCCAATTATGGGCTAGGTACATGAAAACATGCTGTTGCAACAATAACAACCTACATAATAGGAGAAAATAATTTTGTACTAACAACAGAATAGCAAATAAATCATGCAGTCTGTAACATCATTTTATTAATATCAGCATTAAAGTTTTTCCAAGGTAATCTAGATTAATCTTTCTACTGACCTATATTTTTTAATCTTTTCATACAAATTATATCTTTAAAACACAAGTGAAGAGAGTGCAAATCAAACAAAACCACAAAAGTAGAGTATTTTACTACATCTAGTGGTGGCTTAGATAGCAAACTTTAGTTAAAATTTATTAACTGTAAATGCTGCTAACTTGCACAGCAGTCTCATTTCTAGTGCTAGCTCACCAGACTATTGAGCCATAAGTAATAATGAAACAAGCGATGATTGTGTAATTATAAGGAATCTATTTAGTATTTATGTCCCATTACTCACTGTTTAATTGCAATTTAAGGCTGTCTGCTCTTTCTTTGACCGTAATTCTTAATGTATGTAAAGTGTGAAGACGCAAGTTTTTCACTATAGTAGATAGCGCCCCCTTCACAGTAATTCGCCAGTTTTACTGAAAAGCGCCTATTTGACTAGACGTCCCCCACCCCCTGGTAAAGAGCAAAAATTCACTTCCGTGATCAGTCAATCAGATGACGATTTACGCGGTATATCTGATAATCAGAGTGAAGACGAAGTTTTAGCATGTAGCAGTTGGCCTGCAATTGTGTTTTAGTTTATCCTCGAGTTTTATCATGTGACGTTGTGTAATTATGATTTTTTTTATACTTTTATCGGGATTAGCTACTTTTTGCTATCAGGTATGTACTATCATTAGAGAAATATCTGTTGATTTTATTGAATTTCTTGAAAAAAAAATGCGTGAATAAAATTTTATATATTATTTGTTTTAGTCTAAATACACTGCTCAAAACAATTAAAGGATATATATATATTAGGTGTATCTTGTGGTTGCGAAACATTTTAGCTGATTGATACATGGTCGACAGGCGTAGTAGGTTATATGAGAATAAATTACGCACGTTTTTCAAGAAAAAAAAATGCATTTTATTTTTTATTTGTGTACAAAAGGAAAAAAACACAATTTGTGCATACGAGAAAAAAAGAGAATAAGAAAGGTATTTTCTTCAAAGGAAATCATTTTCAGTAGGGGGTATGTTTTCCACTGACGACCAGCAACGTTGAACACCTTTGAGGCATGGTGTCAACGAGGCTATTAATCACGAGTTGGGGTATTCTGTCCCACTCTTCCAGAAAAACTCTTTTCAGTTCTTGGAGAGTTTGTGGGGGTGGTTGGTGGTCAGCAACTCAACACCTTCCTAGTGCGTCCCAAATATACTTTATTGGATTCATGTCAGGAGAACTCGCTAGCCATTCCATTTGTACGATTCCTTCCTCAAAAAGAAAATCCTCCACCAGGTTACCACGATGTGGCCTGCAGTTATCGTCCATTAAAATGAAGTCATCTCCGATTGCTGCAGCGTAAGGGACTACAATGAGTCTGTGAGCCCGTCAATGAAGATGCTACCATGCACCAACACTCCCCCACCGCCAAATTTGACACTTTCGTGCACGAATGCAGGATCATTCCTAATGCCACTGTCCCTCCAAATGAAAATATACCTATTATCAGGATGAACAGAAAAAAGAACATTGCCTCATTCATTTCTCCTCCACATCCAGTTTTCACATGTTCTGTTGCCACTCTCTGGGGCAGCGACGTTGCCTTGATGTTAGTTTAACGCATACCATCGGTCGGCCAGTATACAGACCTACACCATGAAGCCGGTTTCGGACAGTCTGAGTTGAAACCGTGGTGTCAGTAGACGAGCGAAGGTTTTATTGGAGACGAGTAGCGTTCATATTTCCGTGTCTCCAAGCCGTTAACACTAAATAACGATCTTCATTGGGCGTTGTTGCCCATCTAAGACCTTGCTCTGATCTTCGGCCTGCACTTCCAGTCTCCAAAAAATGGTTCCACATCCTGGAAATCACTCTTTGTGACACACCAATGGCTTACGCTACTTCGACTTGAGTTTGACCACCTTCTAACCTACTAACAACTCTCCAAGCTTCTGAATCAATTAAATGACTTCACTGAGACATCGTACTCATCGAAACAAAGCAGTCACTGAATGCCGATCATCCTTAACTTCATTGTCTTTTATTCAGTTGAAAGTCAAATTTCATCCACTGCCGCTGAAGCGACGTTTTTGACGTCGAACTCAAAATTAGTATACTCCACAGTTTGAAAATCAGAAAAATTTGCATTTGTGATTCTCTTCTTCCATTTTCGGCAAAAAGAATTTCACTTATGTCTTTATTTTATATAAAACAATCCCTCAATGTAGCTCAGGTGTAACCCTATAGAACAAGGACTAATAAAGTAGAAAATCAAATAAGGGTAAGGGCATTATACTCATGCATAATATGCTATCTGATTCCTCACCCTTATTGGATTTTATTGAAAAAGTTTTGAATTTATTTATTGATAAAGTTCAATTTTATGACGGTCCTTCCTGAAATTATATTTTCCAATGAAGTAATTGTGCCCACAATTGTTTGTATCTTTGTTCTTGGGAATCTGAGAATTTCAGAGGTGATTTTTACAGAACTATTAATCATACTTTTAGCAAGTTTTTGTACTGGTGTATTGAGTCGAACTTAGTTCATTTCATATTTTTTCCACTTAAGGGTGACTTCTTTTTCAGTTTTCAATTTGATACGACAAAAGGGCTCGATTCCTATTGGTTTGAAAGAGGATCCCTGTTTTGCAAGTTCATCAACTCCTTCATTTTCTTCAATTCCCACATGTCCTGACACCCAGATGAGAATAATCTCATTTCAGGCTGCCGGTTCTTAGAAGGTTTCTAGATTCCAAAACAATTTTTTATTTAATTTTGATTGAATTATGAGCTATTGAGACTGCTTGACTATCACTAAAAATAAAAATACTCTTAGCATGATAGCCTTTTCTTATGTTTATTTGTAAAAATTCGGTGATGGCATGAAACTTGAAAGACGGTGGCATACCCCTCAAAGTCAGAAAAGAAATAAACTTTCCGTTATACACCACAAATGTCCAATCTTGAGAGGCTGTTTTTTTTATATATCGGTATACCAGCTTAGATTATCATGTTATATGCTTATCATATTATTATTTTATTTTTCTTTTGTAGGAAAGACTGCCTTAAATGGTCTGTCAAACACGTAAGTTTTCTCCATGGTGTCAGAGGGCATGAGAAGAGTGGAATTACAGATTTTTCTATTAATACTGATATGAACTGTAGCTGAAAGTTTATCATACCATTGGTTTTGTAACATCATTCCATATGCAGTTATTCTAACAGCGCTGCAAGCAAATGAAGATGTTCAAAAGAGTCAGGTCCAAAATAATCTGAAATGCTCCGGTAGGTGCAATGGATATTGCGTCTATGATACACAAACAGGCCAGTCTTTGCAGACTTCCTAACTTGTCCTTCACAGATTTCTATTCCATTTTACACCACCAAATCACAAAAGAATTTGCAATGATAGGCCCGACAATAACTGCGTACGTCCAAAACATCATTTTTGGTTGTAAGCCCTAGTTTTTACTAAACATGCATCTGCACATTATGATACATTTTTTTTTTTTTGCTTCATTAATTTTATAGTGACCATGTTTATTCCAGTTAAATTTTGGTCAAGGATTAAGCCTAAATACTTCAATTCAGAGGTAACGTTAATTTGATTGTTAAAAATTTCGGAATAAAAAAAACCATCCCTTTTTACTTTGCAAGTAAATTGAACCAAACTGGTCTTCCGTGGATTTACATCCAGATTCTTCTCACTGCAGCAATTATTTACATAGCTTTGAGCATTTTGCATAAACTCACAAATTATGTTAATAGTTTTTACCAAGAATGAATGTGACAATGCCATCTGTATATAGTAGCTGAGTATAGTAGCTTATAGTATTTAGATGTTTTATAAGGATATTTACTGCAAGTTACAAAGTAATGGTGATAAAACGCCTCCTTATGGGCAGTCTCAAGTACTCTTCGTTTCAAATGTCTCATTAAAGTTGATCATTTTAATACTTATTTAATAGCAGAGAGAGAGAGAGATAATGTGTGCCCTTTATGGCATTAAGGATGGACAGGTGAGGAGTATTGACAAAAGCACCCTGCATGTCAAGGAAAGTGACTAAAGTGATTTTTTTTTCTGTCCAAGGTGTCTTTACTCTTAGATACTAGCTTGTGTAAATCTGTTTCAGTGGATTTTCTAGGTTGGTAGGCAAATTGTGTTGGTTGTGAAAAGGTCTATTATTTCTTAAGTATTCTGTAATATAGCAACTATTTTCTCCATGATTTTTTTAAGAAAAAAGGAAGATAAGCTGATTGTTTAAATAACTAATGAGGCTGAATAACTTATCTTGGTCATAGTTATTTTTTCCAATCTTAGGAATGAAAATTAAGTTAGTCTTTTACCATAACTTTGGAATGTATCCCAGTGTCGGACTAGCTGTATATAATCTTGCCAGCACCGAAAAAATAAGACTCCCTGCTTTCTGGATCATAATGGGCATAATTACATCAGGTTCGGGTCTTTTGAATGGTTTGAAGTTAGAGATAGCCCACTAAACTTTATCATAATTGATGGTATCCTTAGCATAGGTTCAATGATTTCGATAGACTCTTTTTAACGAGCCTATGAAATGACACCCCTTATTGCTATTTATATTTCAGGCTCCTAGAAAGTTAGTTTTGGCCATAATTTCCATAATCTCATTTCCAGTACTAGCAAAATAATCATCCTCTTTTTTTAAGTTTCCAACAATGATTGGTTCATACTTTCTAAGAATTCTTTAGGAGTCTAGCTCCTTTAGAGATAGACTCTACAGGTGGTTATCAAAATAATGAAAACACCCTCAATATTGAAGGAATACTTTTTTAATATGGCATGGGACCGACTTTAACATTTAATACATCTTGGATTCGCCTGGGAATCGAATCGGACAAATTCTGTATAGTGTTTAGAGGAATATTGTACCATTCTTCATGGAGATATTGTGAAAGTTCTGTGAGAGATGCCGGTGGAAGATATCAATTCCAGATTGAAAGCTCTAAAATAGACCTCAATGGTTCGATTATATTGACGTCTAAGGACTGTGCGGATCGCGGTAGATGCTCCACTACATCTTCACGCTCATCAAAGCATAATAAAACAACTCAGGCTGCAGAAATACAAAATATTTTTTAAATATAAATGTTTGAATTTAGATAGTAACGAATGTTCGTTTTTGTATCAAAATATACTACTGGCCATTAAAATTGCTACACCAAGAAGGCGACATGCTACAGACGTGAAATTTATACGAAAGGAAGAAGGTGCTGTGATATGCAAATGATTAGCTTTTCAGCGCATTCAGATGATTAGCTTTTCAGATTCCAGTAGCGACACCTACATTGTGTTTAAGTGAGGAAATTGCTCAGACGGTTCCTCATACACAAACTGCATTTGAACGTTGTTACCTGGTGAAAAGTTGTTGTGATGCCTCTTGTAAGAAGGAGAAATACGTACCAGCACGTTTCTGACTTTGATAAAGGTCGAATTGTAGCGTACCGGGATTGCGGTTTATCTTATCGCAGTATTGCTGCTCGGTCGGTCGAGATCCAATGACTGTTAGTAGAATATGGGATTGATGGGTTCAGGACGGTAATACGGAACGCCATTCGGGATCTCAATGGCCACCTATCACTAGCAGCCGAGAAGACAGGTATATTATCCGCATGGCCGTAATGGATCATGCAACCACGTCACGAGCCGTGAGTCAAGAAACGGGGTCGTTTGGAAGACAACAAGTGTCTGCACGAACAGTTCGACGACGTTTGCAGCAGCATGGACTCTCAGCTTGGAGACCATGGCTGCGGCTTCCCTTGACGCTGCGTCATAGACAAGAGCACCTTCAATGGTGTGATCAACGACGAACCTGGGTGCACGAATGGTGAGACGTCATCTTTTCAGATGAATCCAGGTTCTGTGGTCAGCATCATGATGGTCGCATCCGTGCTTGGCGGCATCGTGGTGAACGCACGCTGGCAGCGTGCATTCGTCATCGTCATACTGGCCCATCACCTGGCGTGATGGTATGGGGCGCCATTGGATACACGTCTCGGTCACCTCTTGTTCGCATTGACGGTGCTTTGAACAGTGCACGTTACATTTCTGGTGTGTTACGACCCGTGGCTCTACTCTTTATTCGAGCCCTGCGAAACCCTACGTTTCAGCAGGATAATGCCCGATCGCATGTTGCCGGTATTGTACGGATCTTCCTTGATACGGAACATGTTCAGCTGTTGCCCTGGCCAGCACGTTCTCCAGATCTTTCACCAATAGAAAAAGTCTGGTCAATGGTTGCCGAGCGACTGGCTCGTCACCAAACGCCAGTCACTACGGTTGATGAACTGTGGCATCATGTTGAAGCTGCATAGGTATCTGTACCTGTACATGCAATCCAATCTCTCTTTGACTCAATGCCCAAGCGTATAACTGCTGTTATTACTACCACAGGTGATTGTTCTGGGTACTGATTTCTCAGGATCTATCCAGCCAAATTTTTTGAAAATTTAATCACTTGTTATTTCTAGTATAATATATTTGTCCAATAAATATCATTTTGTTATCTGCATTTCTTTCTGGGGTAGCAATTTTAATGGCCAGTAGTGTATTATTCAATGAATTTTAATTCTGAACGAATTTTCAATGTTATTCAATCAATCAACCAATATATCAATTATTCTAAGTTGAGATTAAGTATGCTGAAGGATGTTAAAATTAAGTGTACGTATTCGTCAAAATTGTTGTCAAATTCAAACGGTAAATAAATAACATAAGCACTTGTAAACGCGATCACCTTATATTTTTATTACAAGCTTTATATTTTACACGCAATGTTTATATTTTTAACATTTATTTTAAATATCAGTTACACAATTTGTTTTCTTAATTTAAGGTGATTTTAACATGGCGATTGATTTAAATTTTGAGAAGAAATTTTCTTTTGTCAAAGAAAATGGCTGGGAATTACCCCCAATTAATGTATTATATCAAGAGGATGTATGGAATTTAAAAACTATGACTGAAATGAAATCAGAACTCAATAAAGCAAAATCTTGTTTAAACGATAAAGGAGAACTTTGGCATCAACATACTTCTCGAATTAATAAAGCTGGTTTTGTTATAGAATACATTAAAAAAACAATTTTCCCAGAAATATTAACTCAAGCGTGGTGTAAGTTTTATGAAATTCTTTCAAATTATGATGTTATTTCGACGAATATAGAAAACTTGAAAACTGTGCATCTTTGTGAAGCTCCCGGTGGATTTCTAAGTGCTTTGAACTATTATTTGTATTCACACTACCCAGATATTTCTGTAAGAAATAGATTTTATTTTTCCATTTTTAAGCAGCAGAAATTTTGAGTGTTTTTCAGTTTTTTTTTTCCTTTGTATAAAAAATGTCTATACTGTATAGTAATAACTTTTCAGTATAGACAGTATAGCTTATTAATTTCAGTTTTGGTAAAATTCTAGGAGAGCCTGCACCTTTGGTGACAAATTGAAATAATGCGCCTAGGCTGAACAAAATGGTGAAATAGGAGTTACAGAAATAATGTTTATCACATCTAGTGTATCAAAGTTGGATTACCAAGAGTGGCGAAATTTATCACTAAATTCGCGCCAAGGGTGTGGGCTCTGCTAGCATCCAATCATATTGTCCAAGATTTGATAAATATTAACTAAACAAAAATATGAGGTAAAACTATATTTTAGGGTGCTCCCTTGGCAAATATGGGGATTTTTGTTTGGCTATCAATTTTATTAGTGATTTTTGTGGGCACAGAAGAATTAATTGCTCTGTTGCAATCAGAATACGATTGGGTTTTGTCCAGATTGGCGTTCAATCATGATAACAACATGGTGAGAATCAAAGGGGCTCCCTAAATTATAGTCTAACCAAGTATAAAATGTTGTAAATGCTTATTGGGTGAAAATTTGCTTTTGTCCCCTGCTTGGCACTTTTTCAAAAAGGCTGAAGCCACGGTGAAAATTATACTGCTATTTCAAAGTGAAATTTAATTAGCATCCAATGTAAAGGCTAAAACAAAACAATATTTAATGAGCATTTGCGAATAATTAAATTGATTATATACATTTTATTGAAATAATAGGAATAGTGGTGTTGATATTTAGTTATTTTATATTTGTTTTATAATATGTCATCTTTATGAAAAGTCTAGTTATTAATTTTGTAATATATTTTTTATAAGTAATTATAATGAAATATTCAAAATTTTGGTATTTGAAATCTGAAGCATTAATGCAATGTTTAATGTTTGAGCTTGAATGCATAATCAGGATTTTGAAAACTGGAATACATAATCTTACATTTTTCTTTCACTTTTTCTTATCACAAAATATATCATGAAAAAAGGATCTGTTGGTCCCTTTCCCCTGATTGGAAATGCATTCAACTTATGGGTTGAAGGGGTATATGTTAAATATTTATTAGTTATTGTTTGAAATTTTTTTATACTAAGTTTATTATTTTTTTAGAATTCTTAAAAATTTAAGGGTGAGGAGTATTTTAGGATTAAAGATCTTTCTTTTCATATTGTTTTGTCTTTTGCATTAGATTTTTGAAAAATTATGCTGAAACTAACTATCCAGCATCATTTTTCAAAAATCCAATGCAAAGTTATTAACCATGAATAACTTATGCATTGTCATTAACCATGAATAACTTATTTATAATTAAAGTCACCTGATATTTTTTCTGATTTCAGAAACTTCAAAGTTAATTTTTAAAAAACGAAGAATGCTAATCAAATTTCTAGAAAAAAAAAATTATAAAAAAATTAGTATCAAAAAAACAAATTATTTTAGTATTCCTTTACTTATGATATAATGTAAAATTATTGTTTTGAGCATCATGTAAAATTTTCTGATAATGATGATGTAATTCTCTAAGTTAAAAGAGGTTTAAATTAAATTTTTTAATTTGAAATATTCATTGGATTGGCACTTATGAATTTTCAAGCTGTGTGTACAAGTAAACTAAGTAAAAGAGTGCCAAAATATGCATAGCAAAAAATTTCTTATCCTGAAAAAAATATTTTTCCACACCGAAATATCTTAAATTTAAGAATCTTCTCGAATTTATTTTATAATAAAAATTTATTTTACTATGAAATTTATGATCCATAATTTTTTATATTAAAAAAACTTATGCAATTATTATGTAACAGAACCAAATTCTTATTTTCTTGTTTAAATGAATATATGTATGCATATTTTTACTTTGTATGTATGCTATGTGTGCATCAAATTTCATTATCTGTGTCATAATAATAATAAACTGCATGCTGTAACTAGAACTTCTCCTTATAAAATTACACTAAATTAAATTACTAAACACAGGTAAAATAATTAAATTTTTTTATTTTCACCAGTGTGGTACAAAAAGAAATGGGGAGTAAAATTTTTTTTTTTAAATCAAAGTCTGTATGACAAATGTGTTATTATTTGATTGAACTTTATACATAAATTCCTTATTATTTTACTAATAACAGATACAAAATTTTCATAAAATTTTTGTACATTACTTTAGAAATTTTTTTTTCTAGTGGGATTGGACAGCAAATACTTTAAACCCATATTATGAAGGCCAGAACATCAAAAATGTAGTTGTTGATGATCGTTTGTTATTCCCCACTCTGAAGAATTGGTTTTTTGGTAGAAAAGATACTGGAGATATCACAGATTCTGAATATTTAAAAGAATTTTGTGTTTTTCTGGAAAATAAGCAGCCAATTTCTTTGGTAAGTATATTGGTTAAATTAGGATCATTGTTTTATATAATAAATGTTTTATTTAAAATGTGTTGAGATAATTTAATCATCATAAATTGCAGGTTAATTGCAGATGTTATATTGAGAGAGTTAGAGCATATATTTTAGAATTAATTTGATTCATATGTATTTTTATACAATGTATTTGAATTCCATTTTCCGAAGTTTCTCTAAAACTTATATATTTAGGTAATTTTTTTAATCCTACTAATGATTTTCCATCCTTTTAAAATAATTTTTCATACTTAATGTTCTAAGTTTATTAATATGAACTTTCAAAATTAATATTATAGAGTAAAAAATGTCATAATTTGAATTAAAAAAAATTATTGGTTGTCTGAATCTATGTCTACAAAAATGAGCTGAAGCTAATTTTGAGAATTTTTATTATTTGCAAAAATACCTACTTTTCAAAGAACTGCTATTAATTCTCAACTAAATTCTAAACTTTGCATTTTCTGATGTTAGCTTTAGAAGAGAAAATTCATTGTAGACAAATTATAAAGCTTGCAGGCATTGTACTTTCTATTCACTATTTTCCACAAGACAAAATGTTTGTAGTCAAATTTTGAATTATTCATCACATGTCAGGTTTAGCAGAAAGAAAGGTTTTTATTTTTCCTTTAAACCAAATTTTTTGTTGACGTAAAGAAATATCTTTAGTATTTTCAAACTTCAAGGAAAAAATTTTTAATTGTGATTTGTCAACCTAGTAGTGAACGATAAGATTATCTTATAGTTCGAACACATAAATTTATATATTTTATGTGTTTATGCATACAAATCATTCAAATTTTATTTTATTACCGGCACAGGCTTATGTTAAAGACTTTGCACTGAAGAAATGTTTGTTTTAGAGTAAATGATACATTCAGATGTCATTATTTTCACTTTGTAGTATAGAATAGTTGAGCTTACCTTTAAAAATTTAACCTTTAACCATCTGAGGTTCGGTGGAGAAAGCGCTTCATTTATGCTTTGTGGTGGCAACATATTTTGGCTTTCTCTGCAATGCAAGTTTTTCCCCCTTCAGTGCTTGTCAAGAATACAAAAGCCTCTAATTCTTGATGGAACATATTTCTGCTTTACCCTAGACCACCTCACAATAGTCATTTTTTAATGACTTGCAACCAGGAAGTCCATCAATCGCTGTCAGCTGAAGTAACGAAAATGTGCTAGTAGTTTACTTTAGTATGTTCTGCTTGAAAATATTAACATGTTTCTATTATAATTTTTTTATTACATTAAATATGAATTTAATTAAATTATTTTGAAAATTTTTCTGAAGAAATTTAATTTATTTAATTTATTTTGAATAAACTAAAAAAAAAAACATTTTTGCAGTTTTTTGATAGTTATGCTTGTGATGATTTTAAATAGCTGTAATAAGAAGTTAAATTGTTGTCTAATTATTATTTGCTTTTACTCATTGCAGATACTATTCAAAATCAACACCCTGTTTCTAAAATCATGAAATAATTTTCAAAATCATTAAAAGGATAAAGCATTAAATTTCTGTTGCTTTAATACATAAAACTGAAGAATATCGACAAAATTGTATCTTTTTAATAATTTAAAAAAAATATATAACATATATGTTAGGCTAACTTAATTTTCTAACAATAGACTTCAGTGAATGTTATTGACTTCACTTGAACTTTTGATGAAAAATTTTGCACTTGTAAATTTTTCATATTTAATTCCTAGTACCAAATGATTTCTGTTTCTAATTATATAAAAAATATCATTCCGTACGAGAATTCATGTTGTATATATCTTTCTGTGTTATATCTTTCAATATTTCTTGAATTGTTTTGCACAAATATTAAAAACAATTTGTATCTCATGAAAATTTATTATTTCAAAAGGAGAATAAAAGAAGAAATATAAAAGGGAAACTTTAACTTTATTATTTACACTAGTATTCTAATAATTAAATATTTAATAGAGAATATATCAATATCACATTTCTTTACATATTCAAATTAGTTTTACATTAAAATTTCCCTACACTGACAATAACTGCTTTAAAATGCAAATGATTACTAGTGGTAAATTCAGTGAAAGATTGAAAGAAAGTGTCCAAAAAATATAACACACATGATTTATTTTATTTACTGCCAAAAATTCTGCACAGGAACAATAAATCGGCAAAAAGGATTTTAGATATTATCTAAATTTGAAAAATTAAATTTATGTTCTAAAATATGGCGTCTAAATAATTTTATAATTTGACTGATAGTTTTCAAATGATCTTCATTTCACAGAAGAAAAAAATAATGAATCATCTAAAAACATGTTGAAAATTCTGTATATTGTAGAAAATTAATATTGTTTTAAAACCGTAATTTTTAAATCTTAATAATTGATTAAAAATGAAAATTATTTACGAGATGTTATAATATAGATATAAAATTAATTTCATCATGTTAAGATTTATGTTTTAACTGTTTTATATCTTTCCTTTTATTTACATATTTTTAATTGGTTGTTATTATTAAAATAAATAATAAACTTTGAAAGTATAGTTAAAACATGAATTTGCAAATATTTTCATTTATTATATTTGTAAATGTTTTCAGGAAATGTAAAATTCATGCCAATACCTTATTTCCATTTTCTTATAAATGTATATGTATATTATGAAGGAGTTCCATAAATATTATTTTTCCATCAAAATAATTTCATTATGAAGGAAAGTAGAAATATATTAATTACATTTGAATGTTAAAATTTTATATGCTTAAAGTTTTACTTCATTTTAAAATCAAGTATAAGAGGATAGTTAATTTTGTAATGCTATTTTTTAACGTTCAACAAAAGTGATGTAAGCTTTATTGTTTTATTTATATGAAAACCTATTTTTAAAAACGAAGATAAAGATTTTCCTTTTTTCAATCATTTATGAAAATATATAAGAATTTAATGATATTTCTACTAAAAAATTCTTCATTTTTTTAAATTAAAATTAGATATAAGCGGAAATTAATTAAAACTTGAGAGATCACAAGGATTAAGTATTCACAAAATGAAATATATAACCTAATTTTAATAAAATGTAAATATAAAAGAACTATGTAACAAAAAATCATTGCAGAGTTGTTTGATATACTAAATTCGATTATTAAGTTAAAAAAGAAAAATAAACATCCAATGTATTACTTATTTTAACCATTCTAATTTTAATAAAAATTTTCTAACTTCTAAAAATTTCATATTTTTGAATAATGATATAGATTCATTATATTTTAACCTTGTTGCGAAGTCAAAGTCACATATTTATATATTTTTACACTATTATATATATATATATATATATATATATATATATATATATATATATATTAAACACAGAAACTAAGAAATGTTAATAATTTAAAAATTAATTTGATTGAAAAAGTGAAAATAGTTTTATATATTTACTTAAAAATTGCAATGATTAGATAGTCTATAAATATGAAAATCTATATGAGAATAAATATAGAAAAATAAAACGCAATAATAAAGCTGTTGCTTCCTTGAAGCAGAGGATTCTGAAAATTTCTCAGCTTATTCGATTTACACTCGCTGTAGTTAAATCAACCCTAAGAATTCAGTGAGTTCTCAAATGCAGATTTCACAGCAATCCATCAATTCTGAGGGTTGAACTTGAAGCATTGCAGTGAAGCCAGTTGCCCCTACCAAGGGTCTCGGGGTAGATGGTAAGCGCACAGAATTTTTTGTCCGAGTTAACTCGGGATAGTCGGTTAAATTAAATTATTATATTAAAATATAACTTATTTTAGTTTTCAAAGCTGTACTACAAATTGTATTAATAATTATTTTTATTTGGAAACTTGACTACTAATGAAGTTTTAATTTTGATGGTTTATTTTTCATTCAGTTAATTACATATTGTACCGCGCTTCGGGGTTCGTGTTAATTGAGAGTTGAATAAAACAACCCGTTAATGTACACAAGACTTTTATTCGTAAAAGTTCCAGCTGTAGTAATCACAATTAATACAGCACAATTTGTCAGATACGATAAGAAACAGCTCATAGATCTCAAATACCTCAGACAGCTTCTCTAGCAGTCACGACTAATCTTCTTCACAAAACTGAAAACTAACTAACGTCTTTTTTTCTTTTTAATTTGAAGCAGCTGTGTGTGTGCCTGCCCAAGGGCATCTACACATTCATCTGAGATAATAAAATCGAAATTAGGAGACTTGATGTTATAAGGAGAATTGGTGTTTAAAATTTAGGCAAAAGCCTTGGAAAGAATTGCATCAGATGTTAAGAATGCAGCAATTGGTCTGACTTGATTATCCCCTGGGAGATTTTCTGCTTCGAATAGAGAACTAATATTCCCTGCTCTGCACTTGATCGCTTGCTTAAAGAAGTTTGTATTTAGTTTTTTTTTGAAATATGCTCAGTGAGGTTGTCAAGTTTAAGATCATTTCTGATATTTCTATTCCTGATATAGTAAGGAGCATTTACAATGTATCTGAGCATTTTATTTTGCATAGTGTTTAAAATTTTTTCATCAACTTGAGAGTACGAACATCAAGCAGGAGATGCGTAAGTGACAATCGGCCTGATAACTGAGATATAAAGTAGACGTTTCATTTTTAATGTCAGTTTGGAGAATCTTCCAAGTAAGGTCGGTAGTCTATGGTAAGTGTACCATGCCGCAGAAATTTTTGTTTTGATGTGATGCGTCCAAGTAAATTGGCTATTGATATTTATTCCTAAGTAGTTTGCTTTTTTGACCGTTTCAATATCTTTTCCAAAAATATGAAGTTTATTGGTATTGGGATGTTTACGACTTTTACTTTTGATTATAAGTAATTTTGATTTTGACGCATTTATGGCAACTTTCCATTTTGTGCACCACTCTTCAATGTCACTAATTTTATTTTGAAGTTTCTGAATGGCAATATTCGGATTTTTTGATCTTACTACTATACCAGTGTCATCTGCGTAGAAGGCAGTTATACTATGAATGTCATCATTAATCGGAAAGTCATATGTTTAAAACAGATATAGCATAGGACCGAGGATGCTGCCCTGCGGGACGCCAGCTAGAATACTCCTGGTGGTTGAGATGCAATTATTATGCTTGATGTGGAATTTCCTATTACTGAGCTAGTTGTTAATAATTTGAGTGAGGATGTTTGGTATTCCAATTTGATTAACTTGTATATGAGGCCTTGATGCCATACTCTGTCAAAAGCTTTTGCCACATCAAGCATTAGAAATGCTGATTGTTCTTTAAGTCTGAATCCTTTGCCAATAAATTCAAAGAGTCTAACTGCTTGTTCTTGTCTAAAGCCGAATTGTTCAATTGGAATAAGTGATAAGTATTGTTTGAATCTATTATACAGGATTCTTTCGAAAATTTTTGAAAGGGTGGATAAAAGACTGATCGGGCGATGATTTTCCGGGTTTGTTGGATCTTTTTTCGGCTTAGGAAAGAGTACAATTTGTGCTTCTTTCCATAAGTCTGGGAAGTAATTTTGATTAAGGCAGGAATTGAAGAGTTTCGTTTGGTGAACTAAATATTTCATAGGCAGTTTTTTGATCATAGTATTAGAAATTTTGTCATGACCTGGAGCTTTTCTGTTTTTCAGTTTAGCTATTATATTTTTAATTTCAACAAGACTGGTATTTTCAATAGGGATAGTTTCCGCGTTCGCGAAATGTTCTTCATTTTGTTGAATAATTTGAGCAGTAAAGTTTGGATCACTTGGGAATGTATTATTCTGGAACTGATTTTCCATAACATTAGCAAATACTTCAGCTTTTTCTTGATCTGAGAAGATAAATCCATGCTGAGTAAGTATAGCTTTATTAGTGTTGCGGTCTTTCTTCAGAATTTTAGTCATATTCCATAAGGAGTTATCTTGATTATTTAAAGAAGAGATTTTATCGTCCCAGGTTGTTTGTTTATGTTCAAGGCATTTTTTCTTGATTTCCCTATTAAGTTCATACATCTGTCTTTTAAGTTCAGGATTAAGAGTTCTTTGGAATTCTTTTCTGATTTTATTTCTTTTTTTAATAATGTTTTTGATGCTAGTAGGAAGTTGAAGATAATTGTTGAAAAATTTAGTTTTAATGGTAAAATCACTGTAAGCAGATTGAAGATCATTAGTAAATTTATAAATAAGATTATTAATGGCTTCTTTAGAGTTACTTTCTTCGTAGGTACTGTTTTTAGTAAGTAGGATATTATGGAAGAGGTTCCAGTCAGTTTTAGCAATTTCATTGGTGAGGGTTGGAGGTTCGAATCCCGCCACAGCAATAACAGGGATATGGTCGGAGCTCATTGCTGGCAGGACATCAACCGCAAGGTTGATGCCGTAGTTAGTAATAAAAATGTCCAAAATATCAGGTCTCTGTGCGGCAAAATTTGGAAAGTGAGTAGGAGAATTTGGAGCATAAATACTTAATTTATTGTTAATAATAATATTATTTAGGATTTGGCCGTTTGTGTTAGTATAGTTACAACCCCATGCTGTGTTTTTTGAGTTAAAATCTCCAGCAATAACTGTTGGAAAGTTATCTTTAAGTATTTCTTGGAATAAGTTAATAGGAAGACTTTTGGTTGCTGAATTATAGATGGAAATAATTTTTAGATCAATGTTATTTAGACTAATAATTATAGAAATAGCTTCTGTGCCCGTCTCACTATATGTTGAGTGAAGAGTAGAAGAGATAGATTTTTTAGCCAGAATTGCTACCCCGCCACCGAGGCCTTGCATTCTGTCGCTTCTGTAGGTATTATAATTTGGGAGATGTAAATTTTTATTGCCTGTTAGATGAGTCTCAGTTATCAAGCAGATGTCGATATTCTGTTCAATTAGAAAATCGTTAAGTTCAAGTGTTTTAAGCATGATGCCATTTGCGTTCCAAGTGCAGAGTGATATTGGCCGAAAAGTCGTTTTATTGTAGACCATTATTGGTTTGAGGAGTGGTGACTGTAGTGGCCATGAGGCCAGTTCTGAAGGAGGAGATGGTTTCTATAAGACCAGAGGTTTTAATCTAGTTTATGATGTCTTTTAATTCTTGAAGGACATTTTTGGCTTCAGTTAAATCTGAGTTATTGTTGTTTTTCAGAGTATCTGCAAAAGATTTGTTTTTTATGTTATTAATAATAATGATTCGATCGGAATATTTAATTTCTTTTTTCTTAAGATTTTCTTCAGAGAGTGGGTTTTTTGGACATCCTGAAAAATTGGCAGTATGTGGGCCGTCACAATTAGCACATTTAGGCGTTTCTTCTTCCGTTTTAGTGTATTCTGAAGTTAGATGTTTTCCTGCACATTTAACACATTTAGGTTCGTGTCTGCACGAGCTTTGAGCATGAAAGAAACTTTGGCATCTATAACATTGTGGAGGGCCGCGCCTGCCTCTGTAATGCTCAACGAATATTCTAAGGGACATTAAAAATTGAAGGTGATAAATTTCTTCAGATTTTTTTGTTTTTGGTAATGTCACCAAAAATAGCGGGATTTTATTTCTTTCGCCGTTTCGATACGATGTTAGTTGGACAATTTTGGTAGCTACAAAGCCAATTCTTGTTGAAGTTCCACAAGGTCTGAATCGTTAGGCAAGCTCCTAATGATAACTTTGATATCTTTATCATCAGGTAAAATATATATAAGAATAAAATTTGTATTTTTTTTTCTTCAAATAATGTAGTTGTTTTTCTATGAGCTTCTGGTGTGCTAACTTTGATGGTATAGGTATCTTGTCCATTAATTTTGGCAGTAAATTGATCTGGGATAATTGTATCAAGTTATTTTTTCAAGTCTTTCTATGAGACTGAAGAATTGGTAGGAATGATAATTGGTAGGATTTTAGTTGCTTTTTTGTCAAATTGAAATTTGTTGTTGTCTAAGTTTTCATTTACTTCAGTATTGTTTGAATTGTTTTGATCAGTAATTATATCTGGGGACGCGACACTCTCAGTATTGTTATTTAGAATTGAATTTTCAATTATCTTTGTGTTCGGTTTTTTCGCTTGTTTCTGCGAGCTATTTTTCTTCGAACTTTTGCTTTTCTGCAAAGCTTGTCGCCGTTTTCTTTTGATTTTAGGACAGCCAATAAGATTTGAGCTTGAGGGCGTGGCCTCTGTGACTGAACTGCTTTCTCCGGAGTCCGATTTGATTTCCATTGTATTACTTTCAGGGATCATCAAGTCAGATTTTTGACTATTTTCAAGATTTTTAAAAGCTATTCCAGCTAGAATTTGCATGGCTTCTCTATAAAGTTTGTTGGATTTGGCAAAGTCGGGATTAGGAGAGGTTTCAATATCCTTGATTTGCTTCAGAAGTGTCATGTAGTTGGAATAGTCAAACCCCAAATTGTTTGCGTCTTGCCAAACCGTATTGGGATCGGAAGTGCAAGATCCCGCAGCCTTGTCTGCTGGCAAAGGCAATCCTGAAAAGGACAAACCGCCAGAACAGACTGCAGCTGCCTGTGTTTGAGTTTTCCCGCTTCCGGGTGAAGGGGAAGTGTTTTCGCTCATATCAGAGCTGTAGAGTCGTCGAGCTTTCAAACCAAGGTTTTGGTGGTAAGTAGAAGATCACTGGTATCAAAACGTCCGCACTCGGCTGAGTAAACTCACTCACTGATCAACTCCATTTAACGTCTAAAACATGTTGAGGAACAAAGCATACAGCAGCGAAGCTGCTTTTACTTCTTCGTCTTGATGTATTAAATCGGACAGTAAGGAAAAGAAATAGGTAGGAAGAGTCTGGTGGCTAAGAGAGGAGGGGGAGAGGGTTCGTCCGAAAGGCGAGCGCTCATTGGATGGTGGCTACAAGCCGTCATGAGAAAAGAGAATTTTTTTTTTTGAACAAGAAATTCTGGTTAATATATGTGGGATAAGTAACAAAATATTTACAATTTGGAATGGAAATGGCTGGACAGAACCGCGTCACTGAGGTAATGTGCGGCCAGTGGTCTGATTTTAACATCTTCTGCTAAGTTAGTGCAGTGGAAAATTTCATTGAATTTTGCCTCATTGCAGTTCTCAGCTTCGTTGTAGAATTTAATGTTAAGCTTGGCAATATGTTGTGAGAGGTAATCAATCTTCAGGTCTCTGGGAATAGATTTATTCGTTAGGTAATAAGGTGCTCCGAGAAGGCTGCGCAGCATTTTATTTTGGAAAGTATTGAGGGATTTGATTGTGGTTTTGTCTGCAGTACACCAAGCTGGGGATGCATAAGTTATTATTGGTCGGATCATGGAGGTGTAGATAAGTTTTTTCAGTTTGATGTTAGCGTTACTTTTATAGCCAATTAATGGTCGTAGATGTTGAAATGCAGCATAAGCTTTTGTGATTTTCTTTTTTACGTGGGGTTTCCATGATAAATTTTGGTTGATGGTGAGGCCTAGGTATTCGGCGTTTACGACAAATGGAATTTCTTCTCCGTACATTGAGAGGACCTCGGTTCGGGTGGTTCTGCTGCCTGGTTTCTTTATAATAATAGCATTTGACTTGCTGGTGTTAATCTCTATCTTCCATTTAATGCACCATTCCTCGATGCTGTTTAGCTTTATCTGTAATTTGGTGTTGGCCAGATCTACAGATTTTGACTTCTGGATGATGCCCGTGTCATCCGCGTAAAATGCGTTGATGCTGTTGTGATCAGAGCGATGCACAGGAAAATCAGTGGTGTAGAAGAGATAGAGGATGGGCCCTAGGATGCTACCCTGAGGGACACCAGCTTCAATCGGTCTATGTGATGAGAGAGTTTTATTGATTTTAATGCGAAAGTTTCGCTGTGACAGATAATTTTTGATGAGTATGATTAGGTTTTTGTTAAAATTTAGGTTTTGTAGTTTGAAAATCAGCCCATCATGCCATAACCTGTCAAATGCTTTGGAGATATCAAGCATGACGAAAATTGATTTTTCTTTGTTTGCAAGACCTCTTCCCATGAATTCCAAAATTCGGACGAGCTGTTTGGTGGTGCTGAGATTTTTTCTGAATCCGTACTGTTCGTTTGGGAGACTTGTTAGATAAATTTTAATTCTTTGGTAGATAATTTTCTCAAATACCTTTCCAAGAGAGGAAAGTAAACTGATTGGCCTGTAATTAGATGGCATCGCTAAGTCCTTTTTCGGCTTGGGAATCATAATTATGATAGCTTCTTTCTAGGTTTGGGGAAAGTAATTTAGGTATAGACATCTATTAAATATGTAGCTAATTTCTTGGATGATGTTAATCGGCAGTTCTTTTAGCATTTTATTGGTAATTTGATCCTTGCCTGGTGATTTCCGGGGGTTTAAGTGTTTGAGAATATTTTGTATTTCTTCGGGAGTCGCGGGTTCTATTTCGGCACTGATCAGTTCTGCTGACTGGATTTTTTTACTGGTTTTTCTGATCAATTTTTCGAATTCTGTGTCATTAACTGTGTTGTTTGTTCTGAACTGCTTCTCCATACTGTCGGCAAATGCCTCGGCTTTTTCGGAATCTGTAAAAACAAGCCCGCGTTCCCCGTGTAGGAGTTTGCTGGTTCGAATCCGGGGTTTGAGACAGTGGGCGAACTTCCAAACGGAGTTGTCATCAGTGCTGAGGGTTGAGAGTCTTTCTTCCCATTTTTTAGTCTTGTATTTGCCTATTTCTAATTTAATGATTTTATTTTGTTGGTTTATTTTAGTTTTGTATTCCGGATTTAAGGTTTTCCTGTATTTTTTCCTGTTCCTTTCTTTTATGAGGTCTCTGACTTCTTTGGGAAGCTTATAATAATTTTCCAGCCTTTTTCTTTCCTCTGTTGCGTTTCTATGCGCATCCAAAATTCCTTTGTTTAACGCTTGAATAGAGATTTCTGCATCTATGGTGTTAGTGATGGTGGGTGACTTCCAATTTCTTTGAATTAGTATGTTGGTGTAGAGGTTCCAATTTGTGTTTTTAACGGTTTTTAGAGTGTCGTTTCTGATGATGTTGATTGAGGCTATTACGGGTAGGTGGTCCGAGCTGAGGTCGTTAATGACGTCTGCAGCGATGTTGTATTCGGTATTCGTTAATAGGAAATCCAATATGTCTGGCTGTTGTGCAAGACAGGTTGGATAAAAAGTTGGTTCCATGGGTGTGAACACGGTGATTGGTTTATTTTGGAGTAGATTGTATATTTTACTGCCATTCTTGTTGGTTACTCTGCAACCCCAAGCTTGATGTTTGCTATTAAAGTCTCCCAAGACAATGGTTTTAAATTGAGATGTGAAGAAGTAATTTATGTCTGCATCTGTCAGGCTTCTATCTGGAGGGTTGTAAAGTGCGCAAATTTTTAATTTGATTGAGTCTGAGAATTCTACTATGGCGGAGACTTCCTCAAATCCTTCTTCGTTCTTGCTGCTGTACAGTGTTGATGGTATTGAGTTTTTGACAAATAGAGTCACTCCACCCCCGCGGTAGAGTAGTCTATTTGTGGAATACGTTTTATAATTAGCGATGTTAAAGGTGTGACTACCATTTGCATGTGTTTCTGTAACAGCGCAAATGTCCAGGTTTTGACTTACAAGAAATTCTCTGAATTCTTCCAGCTTTGTTGTTAGGTTGTTGGCATTCCAAATGCCTATCTGAAGTAATTCAATGTTGTTGGGTGTGTTAGTCATTTCTGTTTTCGTTTTTGTCATTAGATGCTGGTGTTGCTGAGAGGGTGGCAAATAGTCCAGTTTTTTGAATATAGGAAACTATGAGTTTCAGTTGGTCAAGGATTTCTTTCGCTTCTTGGATTACATTACTACTGGCCGCTTGAGCATATGAGCGATTTTCGACGACGATGCCTTTTGTAATCTTGATGATTGTGCTATCCTTGCTTTTGATTTTGGTAGCTTTTAAGAATGCTGTACAACCTCTAAAGTTTGCTGGGTGATCACCCTGGCAGTTCGCGCATTTAGCGGGAAGATCTCTTGTCTTTTTGCACTCGTGGGAAAAGTGTTCTTCGCCACATTTCACGCATCTGGGGTTGTGTTTACACATTCTTTGAGAGTGATGAAGCTTTTGGCACCGATGACACTGAGTCGGACCTCTTCTGTTTTTATACTCTTCTATCCTGACTTTAAGTTTGTTAATATATCATAGTTGATAGATTTCCTTAGCCTTGGTGGTTTTAGGTAAGGTGATCAAGAATAGCGGGAGCTTTTGGATCTCTCCATCTCTGCGTCGTGTCATTTGATGTATCGAGGAAATGACGAATCCTTGCTTCAGGAGCTTATCTGATATATCGTTAATTTCAGTATTGGCCGGCAGGTCCCTTATGACGACTTTAATGGGTTTGTCTTCCGGTAGAGCGTAGGTATGGTACGTGAAATTGATGTTTTCCAGTATTTTTATCGCCGCTCTATGTGTTTCGGCGTCTGTGAATTTCACCTTTAATTCGTAGGATGTAGCTTTTCCAGTATATCCTGTCAATTTAGCTTCTTTACCAGATATACATGGAAACAACTGGAAAATTTTATCCTGTTGTTTCCATGTATATCTGGTGTCGCGTATGACTATCGGGGGGATTTTTCGGAACGGTTTAGCCAGGGTGGGTGCTTGAGAGTCTTCATTCGTGTCATTTGGGGTGCTCGAGTCTGTTTCCAGTTCCATATTTGGTGTATTGATTACAGTTTATTCTAGTTGCGGTTTTTTGCTAGTTTTGTATTTAGCTGAATCATCAGAAAGTTTTCTGGTACGTTTGACTCCAGGAATTTTTGTTGAGGTGGTTGTTCCCTCTAGTGCTTGAAATTTATTTTTCATAGGAATATCAGTTGAATATTCATCCACCATTTCTATGCTGTTGTCTTGCATTAATTCCGCAGTTTTTTCGTGGTATTTTCTCTTTGCATCCTGTCCAAGTTGTTTGGAAAATTTTATCAATTTGCCACGTACGGCGGCTTTATCTTCATTTGTAAATTCATTGGAGTTAATAATGTCCTGAATCATAGTGCTGATTTCATCCAAGCGATCGAAAAGCCTGTCAAGCATCATCTTTTGTGTGGCGCAGGATGCGTCCTGTCCTGCCATATTCCCGTCTCCCAGGGGAGAGGGAGAAAGTTTCTCCATTCAAAGCTGTTGAGATGGTCAGGAAAAAAATCGCGAAGACGTCTTTCCCCAGAGAATACTCCAACAGCTTATTGTTTCCTTGTATCCACAGGTATATAGATCAATAAAAATTACTCACAAAGTAAACAACAGAACAATAAAAAAAAGCAATTTTTCCATTTAACATCTATGTCGGGCTGCGGTATTTATACCTGACTTGGTGGAGAAATCTACCAGTTTCGCCAAGGTTCTGGAAGCTTCTAGGCTATCGCGCTAAATATTGGTCCTAGAGCTTAGGCGATGGATGTTTCCAGAAGTATCTATTTCTCGCCAAGTCGCCAAAAATCTCGCCAAAACATCACCAAGTCACCAAATTATTAGAAAAACTGGTTTTAACGTACAACACTTCTAAATACCGCAATTTTTGCCCAAAATATGAGTATTTCCGATCTGTCTGAGGTATTTTATGACCAATACAATTATTATTTTTAAATGTGTAACATTGCCCCGTCTCAAGGACTGCACGTCCTGGGCTGTACAATCCCCCGATAGGAGGCCAAATTTAATATAAAAGAATTTACATTTTAAGAGGATACAGAACACATTATGTACAAAAACAAATAAAAAAATACAAATACAAAAATAAATACAAAATATTAAAATTATCTATACTATTTACAAAGAGACTATGGTCTACAAATTTTTTACTTTACATTACGATAAGTAGCTAATCTATCGTAATGTACTACCTTTGGTTTCGAAGAAGATGATTTCCTTATACGAACCACGACGTCGTTCAGTCTTTTTAGTACTGTGTAGGGGCCTTCCCAATTGGCTTGCAACTTTGGAGAAAGTCCTTTACGTCGAATCGGGTTCCACAACCAAACTTTGTCACCTTCCTGAAATTCATGTCCTGTCGCACTTGTGTCATACCTTGTCTTCATTCTTTCGGTCGTCAGGTTGATTTGGTCTCGAGCGAAGTTATGGACATCTTCAAGACGTGCCTGAAGGTCTCGAACGTATTCCTCTGGCGATGAAGATGTATCCGGTGGGCGACCAAACTGAAGATCACAAGGGAGACGAAGCTCGCGACCAAATAGCATTTGTGACGGAGTATATCCGGTAGTCTCATGGACAGCACTGCGATATGCAAGCAGAAACAGCGGTATCTTCAAATCCCCATCTTGCTGATTTCTGGAAACCATAAGTGAGAGATTATTCAAGATGGTTCAGTTAAACCTCTCTACCATGCCGTCCGATTGTGGGTGTAATGGCGTGGTCTGCGTCTTGTCTATTCCGAGAATTTGACACATTCCTTTAAACACAGCAGAGGTGAAATTTGTCCCTTGATCTGAATGAATTTGTAAGGGTGTGCCGAATCTAGAAACCCATTGCTGCACTAGAACCTCTGCTACTGTAGTCGCTTCTTGATCGGGGATTGAAAACGCTTCAGGCCACTTAGTAAAGTAGTCCATGACAACTAGGATGTATTTGTTGCCATTTTAAGATCGTGGTAAAGGATCCAAAATGTCCAATGCTATCCGCTCAAAAGGCGTTGTACCGCTGCAACCTTCCTCGGCTACGTTTCTTGGGTCCCTTACGTGCCGCACAGTCATCACAAGATTGACACCATTTCTCTACATCTTGTCTAGTTTTGCTCTTATAGAAGCGCTCTCGAACTTTCTGTAGAGTCTTCATTACTCCGAAGTGGCCTCCAGTTGAGCTACTATGCAATTCTTTCAAAACATCTGAAATTCTTGATTTTGGAAGAACAAGCTGCCATTTGAAATTACGTCCATCATCGGACTCCCATTTCCTGTATAACACGCCATTTCTAATATAGAGTGAATCCCAAAGAGCCCAATATTGTTTAGTAGCAGGACTGTAGGTGGAGAACCCTGCCAACTTTGTCTCATACTGGAAGATTCTTTTAATTAAAAAATTGGATTTATATCTGGGTCTTCTTTTTGGGCTTCCCTAAATCCTTTTTCACTCCATGGGTCTAGTTTCGATGGTGGTGAAACAGTAACTTGGCATACCGAAGGATTTACTAATTGATAGTTCTTCTCTACTCTAGAACAATATCGGCATCTTTTAATATCTGGATATTTTGTCTTAAAAATCGCTACGTCTTCAGAACATGAGTGCAGTTCAATATTTTTAAAATCTAACTTGAAATGGTTTTCTTTGAGGAAATCGAATCCAAGAATAAATTCGTCATTTATATCGGCGACATATGCCATATGATGGTACACGGCATTACCAAATGCAATGTTTAAATTGACTTTTCCATCCACTTTAATCTTATCACCTGTCACAGTTTGGAGGGTAATGCAGGGCGGCGTCCAGATGAGTTTCTCACCAAGTTTGCGAGCCAAATCTGTCCTAATGATAGTTACGTTGGCTCCAGTATCGATCATCATTCTGCAGGGAACTTCGTTGACATGTCCCATAACGAAAAGTGCGTTGTCACCGCCACTTACGGAGGAAATGTGACACAATTTGAAATGGGGCTTCTGACTCCCTTGCTGTGGTGGAAGATCATTTCCACCATTTTTTGATTTTGGGCAGTCTCTACGGACGTGTCCGACTGCACCGCAAGTCCAACACTGAATTTTCGTGTTTTTGCCATCTTTACTCAATTCTAAGCTACGGAATTTTCGCCGCAGTTCTTCAATTTGCTTTTTTAGATCATCGTCCGTATCAGTAGCAGAGACGGCTCTGATTGAGTGCCGGTCTTTACGCGTGGCCTGCTGGGCAGCCTCTATCTTATGTGCGTAGACTAGGGCAGATCCGATATCTTTGACATCGGCGAGTCTAAGTATTTTCTGTATCTCCGGATCCCGCACACTATCGATGAAGTGATGGAGAGCCAGATCTTGTCGTGTCTCAGCTGGGCAGTCCGAAAATGCTAGATGGGAAAGTCGCTGAATATCGGCAGCCAATTCTTGCAGACTTTCACCCGCTTTTTGATAGCGGGACTTTAACTGTAGTCTACTATATTCTTTAATGCACTTTACTCCAAACCGCAGCTCAAGCGCACTCGATAGGGCTTGGAAATCGTGCCTCTGCTCTTCCGGAAGCGTATCGAGGATGTCGGCCGCGTCTCCTCTTAAAGAAGCCGCCAGGTGCAAAACTTGGGCTCGGGGACTCCATCTATTAGCTTTCGCTACCATCATAAACTGAGTCTTGTATACTTGCCAGGATGATTTTCCATCAAAGGTTGAGAGTTTAATCGGGGCTAGGGAAGGCATAAATGGCACGTTAGGTTCCTCGTGTCTGTTTGACATTTGCTTCTTCAAGCTTTCAGTCTCCTTATTCACATTGTCTAATGCTTCTTCAACGTTTTCTTCTATGTCCAAAACTTTAGTTTTCTCTGAAGTTACCTTTTCTTCAATTGCATTCATCTTCTCCTGAATGATGTTGGAGAATTCTTCTTTAACACTTACAATGTCCTTCTTAAGCTCCTCCTGCCCAGATTTTATCTCTTTCCTCATCTCGGTTTTAATCTCTTCTTGTCCAGCTTTCATCTCTTTTTTTCATCTCTTCCTGTCCAGCTTTCATCTCCTCCTGTCCAGCTTTCATCTCAGTCATCTGCTCTGCTAGTTTTTCGAGAAGACTTTTCATGAAATCCATATCCATCTTTCTTGTGACACGCTGCGTCAACTCTTCAACCCCACTTCTGACACCAGTTGTACCGCGCTTCGGGGTTCGTGTTGATTGAGAGTTGAATAAAACAACCCGTTAATGTACACAAGACTTTTATTCGTAAAAGTTCCAGCTGTAACAATCACAATTAATACAGCAGAATTCGTCAGATACAATAAGAAACAGCTCAAAGGTCTCAAATGCCTCAGACGGCTTCTCTAGCAGTCACGACTAATCGTCTTCACAAAACTTGAAACTAACTAACTAACGTCTTGAACTTGTAATCTGAGTGCCAACCCTAAGGTTTCTACTCATTCATCTTGTTTTAGTACTGTTGGCCTGTGATTTTAAAAGTCATTGATTGAAAGAGAAGGAAAAAAGAAGGAAAGGGGGATCATTGCCCCGAAATAATTGCATCGCTACAGTAGTAGGCGGCAACTGGTCTTAGATGGATATCTTCTTTGAAGTTTTCAAATTGAAAGATGCTGTTGAAATTGGCAGTATTGCAGTGAGTTGCTTTTTTGATAATACTTATGGTTAATGCTGGCAATGTAATTATGAAGAGGCTTGAGGCAGAGATCATGATGAATAGATTTATTTCTAATGTAGTAAGGGGCGTTAGTAATTCTTCTGAGGATTTTATTTTGAAATACGGTCAATTTCTTGAGTTCTTTTTCTTTGATAGTGTTCCAGGCAGGAGAAGCATAAGTGAGTATAGGTCTGAGGATTGCTGTGTAGATGAGTCTTTTAGTTTTGATTGTTGCCGGGGAAAGTGATCCTATTAAGGGTTTTAATTTGTTATAGTATGCATTTGTTTTGGCGATGACTGATTCAACATGATCTTCCCAGGTTAGTTTATGATTTAAAGTGAGCCCAAGATATTTTGCTTTTTTAACAATTGGAACTTCAGTGTTGAAGAGGATTAAGTTGTTGGTGATTTTTTGTCTATTTCTTGCTCTAATAATTAAAAGTTGAGATTTTTGGGCGTTAATTTTGACTTTCCATTTTTCGCACCAGTTTTCTATTGCTTCAGCTTTATTTTGCTGTCTGTCAATGGCAAGATTGACATTTTTGGATTTTGTTATTATTCCAGTATCATCGGCATATAAGGCAGTTAGGCTATTGTAATCAAGTTTATCTATGGGAAAGTCGTAAGTGAATAGTAGATAGAGGAATGGCCCGAGGATGCTCCCTTGTGGGACTCCAGAATTGATATTTCTAGTTGTAGAGGCGTGATTGTAAATTTTGACTTGAAACTTTCTGTTTGATAGGTAACTTTGTAGGATTCTGATTAGATTAGTAGGAATTTTGGTATCTATTAGTTTGAAGAGTAGACCAGTGTGCCAGACACTGTCAAATGCCTTTGCGACATCAAGCATGAGGAATGCGATGGATTGCTTGTTGCGGATTGATCTGCCCATATAGTCAATGATGCGGATAAGTTGCTTAGTGGTGTCTAGGTTTTTTCTGAATCCATATTGTTCATCAGGAAGTTGGTGGAGTGAGTGTTGAAGTCTGTCTAACTAACGTCTATGTCGGGCTGCGGTATTTATACCTGACTTGGTGGAGAAATCTACCAGTTTCGCCAAGGTTCTGGAAGCTTCTAGGCTATTTCACTAAATATTGGTCCTAGAGCTTAGGTGATGGATGTTTCCAGAATATCTGTTTCTCGCCAAGTCGCCAAACATGTCTCCAAAACATCACCAAGTCACCAAATTATTAGAAAAACCGCTTTTAACGTACAACACTTCTAAATACCGCAATTTTTGCCCAAAATGTGAGTATTTCCGATCTATCTGAAATATTTCATGACAAATACAATTATTATTTTTAAATTTGTAACAATATGCAAATTTGACATTAAATATATTCTTTCAAACTATGCCACTTTATCTCAATAATAGATTATTGATCTTTAACTTCTTTAAATATCAAATAATTGGCAAGTTTGAGATAAATTTAAAAACATTTAGTAAATTTTAAAAATGTATAGTATATTTTAGTGTATAGTAAGTGTATTTTAAAAATGTATTAATTCTTTACTTGTTTTAACTACAAATACTGACTATTTTAAACTCAAGATAAAGTGAAGAAAGAAATATTTTCATGCTGGAATTAATGACTTTATTTTAAAGAACATTTAATTAAAAATGCAACATAGAATAACATTAGTCATTAGATATTTTTATGTTACAAAAATACTAATTTTAATTTTTATATTTTAAATTTTTCAGATGGTATTTCTTGTAACAATTCTTAAAGTATCAACTATCACATATTGATAACAAATAATTTTTTGAATTAAAACACTTTTTTTGAAAAATTGAGTTTGAATTTAACATAAAGTTGTCAATACTTGGAGGGACATAAAAATAAGAACATATTTGTTTGTAAGTGGCATCTGCTCTTAAAGCAGATATGAAGCTCTTAATATTATTATTACTTTTATAAAACTAAATTTTTTTTTTTAAAAAAAAAAAAAGATTAACTTATTTGAAAATGTTTAACTGACTGATTAAAGTTGCTTTTTTTTTTTTAAATAAGTGTTTGAACACTTGTTATTCTATATATATACAGGAGGAGAAGCAAATAATTCTAAACTAAATGACCAATATTATCATTAGTTTTTTACAATAATATAAATAGAAGTTATTTAGTGAACTAGTCATTACTTCCCATATGAAGAACAATCAACCAGAAGGCTGCTCTTTCTACAAATAAAAAGGCTTTATTTCAATTATCAAGATTCTGTCTTGATCATTGAAAGTGATGAGAACAGAATACATTATTTTAAAAGAATTTAGAAACTTTTTACTCAATTAAATTTCTTTTACTGTTGAAGATGAAATCAAAATTGTTATTTTCAAATAGAATTTCTATTTATTCTTTATAAATTTTGCTGTGTTACAATTCTATATCACATTTTTATTCATACATATTATTTTCTATTCAGTACATTTGCTAAATGTTTATTTAAAACATTCATTTTTCTGGTAAAAGTTTCTTAATAAAAATTACGATTCCTTTCTAATTGAAATCAGCCACTTTTTATTATTATGCTTTTTCTTTATTATATTTTTATTTATTTTTATTATTATATTTATTAATTTTTTAGCTGCTTGCGTGCGGCTGAGTCATTAGTGCTTTTGCCTTTGGTTCAACAATTCGTTGGTTCAAATCCCACATTGGGCATGAATGTTTGTAGTGGCTCAGAATTCTATTTAAGTCATAGGTTTCGATCTAATTAGTATTTGGTGCAGAAAATGACCGTTAAGCAACATATAAACTAAGCCATCATATTTAGCTACCTATTGGAGAGTTTTGCTTAACGCATTATTGTATATTATTTTATAAAAACATTCTATATAACTGTTTTGATTGAACATTTTCTATGAAATGTATTTTCTATTCCTATTAACATATATGAGCATATATACATTGTGATAAAATAAATGATCGTTTTTTTGTACTTTTGATATCTTAATAAAATCAGGGGGGAAACAAGACTAGGTTATTAAAATTTTTAGCAAATTATTCTTGGCTCATTTGGACTATTTATGTTCATATCATATAGAAAAAAATTCTTTTCAGAAATGGAAATTAAACATTTATCAGAATGCAGCTGGGCAGTAAACTAGTTAAAATAGTGATCATCATTGCTAATTGATGAGAAATGAACTTCCTAGATTACATATTCATTAATTTCTGAGAAATCTTCGTTATTTATGATAAAGAAATGAATTGCTCTTCAAAAGTTGTAAAATTCATAATATATGTATTCATCAAAAATTGGTAAAAAAATGGGTATTAACAAGACATATACGATATAGCCCAGAACTTAAGATTTATCTTTGTTTCTTAAATAGGCTATTGTAGTATATTTAAAATTATATTAAATATTTATCATTCAATTGCTGTATTGAAGAATTTTTTTTTCATGCAAATTTGGTAATGAAGAATATATTATGGCATTAAGTTTATTATTCAAAGTGATGTAGTTAAATTATATATATTATTTAAAAGTATGTTGTATTAATTATTTATATAAATAACTATGGCTATTTAATGTATTCTGTTGTTATGCAATAATTGATTTTTTTTTTACATCATTTTTACATTACTAAAGATCCAGGTCTAATTATTTCTGATGTGTAAAAAGGGGCAACTGATTGACAAACAAGGCAAAAGCAATTTACATTACTAAACTTTTTCCATGAAAAACATAAATGGGCCCTCTATTTTTTATTTATTTTTTTTTTGTTTATGCTAATATTAATATTTTATGTGTATATTTGTTAATATAAATGTAAAAATAATTATGTGACATTTTTTGTGTTCAATATACAATATTATATTCAATTTTTAGATTACAGCTGATGGGAGTATTAACTGTTTAGATAATCCTGGAGAACAAGAGTTGCTAACAAATAATCTTCATTTTGCTGAAATGTTACTTACAATACATAATTTGTCAAAAGGAGGAAATTTTGTTTTTAAGAAATTTACATTTTTCGAGTGTGCAACTATTTGTATGATGTATTTTCTTAATTGTGTGTTTGAAAAGGTATGCTTTCAATTAACTTGTATGTAAAATTTCTGTTTTCTTTTCTCATATAAATATTTGGAAAGATATTTTGAGAAAAAGAAATAAATTAAACAAAGTGTGACTTTTTATTCTTCTTTGTGAATCAAATATAATTTTATTATCCAGTAATAAATTTTGAAAAAGTTAAAACTACTCTTGTTTATTAACTATAATTTTTCAGAATCTTTAAGTTAATCTCAATTGGACTCTACTTTGAATACATTTCTATTTTATGTAATATATAGTGCTGTATAATTAATGTAACTCATCAACATTTCTTGATAAACTTAACCATTGGATTAGAATAATTTATACTTTCATCATTGAGTTTACATAGTTTGTCAATGAATTTATTTGCATTAATATGACACTGTTTAATGGACAACTTAACAAGTGAAGGCCACTGTAGGCCAGTTACTGTCCCATGTACTTTTTTTCGAGGGCTTTTTGTAGATAATGGGCCATATTAATTGTTTCAAGGAAGAAAACCTAGTCAACTCCTAAGCATCTACTGCAGCAGATCAGAGCAACGTCTCTTGTTGTTTAAATGTAACTTGGATTAAAGCTCCAATGATTATGGTTCTTGCACATGGCTTCAAAACTTATGAATATTTATTAAAACAATATTTGTTTTTCTTAGCAATTACCATTCAGGTTGTCCATTGCATTGTTTAATCAAAAATTAAATTTGAGAATAAATTGCCTTTTAATTTCTTAAAATTATTAATTAAACAGTGACAATGTTTGTTAATAAATCATAATATATTGTATATATTGATAAATTATATAATAATTTATAATTATGATAATTGTTTATATTAATAAATTTATAAATATATTGCTACAATTTTCAAATATATTATAATCTATTTTATTGCTCAAAGTCTTTGAGAATGTTTGTTTAACCCCCACGCCAGAGAAAAGAAAATATTGTCTATTAGTTCATTTTATTCAAACTTATTTCTTATTCATTTGAAAGATTTGAAATTACATTTGTTAAATATTAGATTTTATTACCAAATGAGAGTTTTGTCATAATATTGTGTTCATTATATCTTATATATATGATAATTAGGTTTGATTACAATACTCTGCTTATTTATTTGAATTTTATGGGAAATTTCAAAACTATTATGGTTTGATTTTCTAACAATCACAATATTATATCAAATTTTCTCGGATACTTCTTTGGGGTAGGGGTTAAGAGAGTGAAATTTGTTTCTTTCCTTTTTCTCTCTCTCTTTTTTAAAAATTTAAATAAAGTAACATTGTTTATGAAATGAAATAAAACAATTTTTTTTAAAATTAATAAACTTATAACAAAATGAGAAAAAATAGAAAAATTACTTTTGCAAAACAAACTTTCCATGATGCAATCAAAATTTTCTTTAAATAAATCAAGAGAGTTTTATAACATGAAGATAAATGAGGAAGAAAACATTGATTATCAATTGAGGGCTCTTTATTTTGTTATCTTTGCTGTTTCAGAAATAAAAATTAATTTCCAAAAATGTTTATAGAAATTATAAATATTTTTATGCATTTTATAGAAGAATATTGAATGCAACTTTTTACATTTAATTATTTTTATTTTTAAGAGAGTGATACTCACCTACTAAACAATAATAAATCCATAGTGTAATAAAAAAAGAAACATTTACAAAATTTTAGTTTATTAGATTTGGAAAAGTTAGTTCAGCAGCATTGATAATAATATAAATTTCAGTGGTATAAATTTTTATAAATTGGATGATAAATATGTTTTTTAAATCTATTTTTATAAAAAATATGCTGAGTTGACAGTTCAATAATCAATACTTTGATCTTCTGTTCAATGAATTGTGGATTAAATCCCTGATTGCAGTTAATAGGAATCTATTTTATGCTGTATATCTTGATGTAATTAGTGCTTATATTCAGAAAATGACCATAGAGCAAAAATAAGTAAACAAACCAATTAGAAAAATTAATTGATAGTATAATTCAATACTTGTTTTTACCTAAATATTGAATTTTTGTGTGTGGAGAAAATCCTTAAAATTTTAAGGGTTTTCTCCACATTTTTGCTTCAGTGTTGTATGAAATTAGTTTAAAACTAAAATAGCAGTTGATGCTAGAAAAAAGCTAATTTTCTTTTAAAAAGTGAAAAAAATTTTTTTGTGTTATATTATGCTAATTAATTTCTCACTAATATATTACATTGTGCCCCTTATTTAATATCAATATGTAGTCAAATATTTTATCAAATGTTGAAATAATAAAAAATAATGAGTTTTGATTTGCATTAATTTATACTATTATTATATTTTGAAAAAATTAAAAAATATTGTGTGATATTTGGACAGAATGAATAGTAATTTTATTCTACAGATATCAGGTTTTGAACATCAAAGTAGAAAAAATGTTATATGTATTTTCTATCTTATTTTAAAGAAGATTGATTTTCAAATTGGAAATTGAAATAGGATCTTATGGCATCTTTCAATATTCCTTGGTCAATGAATTAAATATGTCATCAAAGCGAAATAATTTTTAGCTTAAAGGGGAGAAAAATTGAGATTTAGTGAAATAAAGTAATCACTCCACTCTCTTTCAGTGGCATAACAGTCCATATGAGGCCCAAGGTCTACAGTATGTCTGTTTTCATGATTAAAAGCCCTGGGGCGGGAAACATGTTCCAGTTAGGTGGTCAGCCTTATGCAAAATCACCTGTGTTTAGCTCCCAGGCATGCTTGTTAATCAGTTTTATTGACCCACTGAAGAAAGGAAAGTCTGAGTCAACCTTACCCATCCCAAGTACTGAACCTTGGACATATGTCTTGGTAGTATGAAGTACTACTGTCACACCATCTGATTTCAATCACTCAACTAAACTATTGAAATATAAGAACAGTTGAATGCCTACCATAATAAATTAACTTTACTTTTTCACTCTTCTTTGGTTGCTTTCATCTATTTCTCCTTTTTCTGGATTAACCAATGTAAAAACAAGTTTTCTTATATTTATCAGATTAAAACAATTTTTTTTAATCAACTGTAATAATTGGTAAAATAGTAGATAGTGTAGAAAATATCTATCTCCAGTAATAATCTCAATTTTTCCTGAACACAAGAGAGAATTGTTTCGTGTTGTAATTCATATTTTTTGTAACTTTTAGTAATTCTTCAATTCTCAGTTGCAACAGAACCATCTCTTGTAAAGTGGGTTGATTTATCCAGGCATAAAAATTTACCAAATTATATTATATTTTTTAAAATATTTTTTAAACTTTTCAACTACATATTTATTTAGAAAGTGTCTATCTTTTCTCAAGTCATTTTAGATTATTATTAGATATAATTTGGTTTCTTGAATTTTCTACTGCAAGAAATTGGCAAAATTGTTTATTGATGAAATTAAACAAAGAATAACATGAAAAGAAGAATAAATTTGAATTTTTATAAGTTATATCAATACCTTTTCTAAACCAAATAATATGTGCTTTGTGTTCTTCAGACATTTACACACTTGTAAATTGATTGCAGGCCAAATTTGTTCTCATTTGAAAGCATAATTTTGCTCTAACATACTGTAAAATTCACACATTAAACTTATTATTTTAATCATTCCTGTGGATAGAGAAACACTAATTTGTGAACTTGGTCATACTGTTCATTAGTTTAACCATCTGCACATTGTAGTGGTTCATATTAATTCATTAATATGTATTGCTACCATAGCGGTCACATAAGTAGAAGTTATTTTATACCATTTGGCTGTAATAGCATTATGTTGATTTTCTTTGGAGATTGAAACTTTTGATAAATTAAATGCAGGTTTCTGTTTAGCTGGTTTGGAATCATCCATAATCAAAAAATCGTAAATTCAAAATTTGTATTTGATTTGCCTTTTTCAATGAGTGTATCCTACAGAACTCAAGTAATCAGATCTTTCATTCATTTTCATAAAAGCACAAATTTACTTATTTTAAAAACAAATTGTATGATGGTTCTAAATACATTATCTCCATCTGCAATCTATTTTTGTAACTTATTCAATGGTTTCTTTTTATAATTATCTTTTACATATTTCTTGATACAAAACTGAGATTTATTGTTTTACAACATACTTACATATTTCTACCTATCTCTGCCACAGGTTCTAGCTTTTTTAATTCAAATTTATTTTTAAAAAAAATAAATAAATAAATAATAATAATAATAAATAAATAAGTAATTATTCAGATTTTCTGTGTTGCAAAACTTTTGGAAATAATTGTATATCATAATTTGAAAAAAAATATGTGAAATTTGTAAGCTTGAATAAAAAAAAATAAATAATAAAAAAAAATTACCTAATTCTATAGTGTAAAAACACTTACTTCATTATTTTGAGTAGAAACCAAATCCTTAGATATAGAATTGATTTAAATTTTACTCAGTCATGTGATGTTATTAGCTACATACACTATTAAAATTATTGAAACTTTTCTCAATCTACTTATTTTCAAGTAAAGTACAATTTATTTTTATTATTTTGAATTTGATGAATTTTGTAATTTAAAAAAGTCTGTATGTGGTTCATTCAGCTTATTATTATTTTATTAATTATAATTTTCAATTATAACATTTATGTACCCATAAATATATGTGGAATATGCTAAAACACATTATTGATATAAATTTAAAATATTTTGTTCTTAATTTTATACAGGTTCATGTTTTCAAGCCTTTCACTAGTAAAGCTGGGAACTCAGAAGTATATGTAATATGTTTGGGTTACTTGGGGATTGAAAAGTCTAAAAATCATATATATACTCTTTTTGAAAGATATGGTGAGTTATTATTATAAATATATGATTATCTTCAATTTTCATTTATTAATGTATTTAATTTTTATAAGTGTTAACTAAGTATTTCCATATTTTGTATAAAATTATAATCTTAATTATTTAAATAATTTAAATATCATTAGGTATTTAAATACGTTAAATAGTTTTCTAAAGCTTTTTAAAATTGTGAATGTGGATATATCAAATAATATATAATAATCAAAGATTGTTTTGGTTAAAAGTATTGTCAAATGAAATTGTTGAGAATTTTGCAAGCACGGAATTTTTTAATGAGGACGATTTATCACTTCATTGTACATTACAATGCTTAGTAAGAAAACTGTTATTAATGTAACTTGTAATGTATATTTCCTATTTGTTAATGGATTATATATGTTGCAAGTTTTTGAATTTTTGGTAGAATTTTATTCTTTAAATCAATGAAGTATGTAATATCTCAGATTAATGCTCATTACAATTTGTGTTAATATTTGAATAGATTTTAGACTTGAAAAAATGTCATTTAAAATAAAATATTTTAGTGAAAAAATTTCAACATTTCCTTTTCTTGTTTGTTTTAAAAAATTGAAAAGAATAAATTGCATTTAAAATATCTATAAAAAAGTAGAGGTGACATGTCTACATTTTTTTAACTTTTTTGTAATATTTTGCAGAAAATATGAATTTTTTTGAACTTTTTATTTTTACAAATGTAAAAAATTACTTTTAAAATAATTCAGAATCCCCCCTTTTTTTACTTAATTTTTGGTTAAGAATTCATTTGGTGATTTTTAAACATCTTTATGAGACAAATGCTTACAGTAATATATTAAACTTTATGATCAATTATCATAATTTTGTCCTAAAAATATCATTTATTTTGTTTTGCGATGTGCTTTTTGTTATTAGTTTACAAGACCTTATAGTATATCACCAAATTATAATAAAATATAGACAATCATTTATAGTTTGCTATTACTTCCAGTTTCGTAAAGTTGATGTTTTATTTTATGGCTCTTAAATGGAAATCATTAAATTTATAAAAAATTGCATGATTTTAATTAAAATCATCATTTCACAATCATGAAATATTAGAGCAATTATTTTAATTTACTATTTTTTTTATATTCAGCTTTATATGTTTATATTATGATTATGTGCTTGCATATATATAATGGCTAATTATAATGAAAGTTACCATTTTAAAACGTGTTTTTCTAATTTGTCAAATTTAAGTGGCATATTATTAAAAAAAGAGGAAAGCATATGACAGAAAAAATATTTCTAAATTTTAAGCAATAGATGTTGCTATAAGATATACCATATCAGGTTAATAAAAATACCTATCATGCACACAACTCATTTCACTTAGTACAAAAGTGTCAAGTCCAGCTTTTCCTTACTCTGCATCTGAGAAGTTTGACATTACTGTATCATTCTAGGATTATTCTCTGCTTGTAAATATTTGATCAATGCTCCATTGTTCTGCAAAAGATTCAGATATTTAAGGGTATGAAAAAAAAGGTATTCGTCTGATGATTGCTATGAGTCTGCAGAAAATGATTCAGGAATTCAAAAAGACAGATTCCTTTTATGTGCAGTTTTATTGAGGGGAAAAAGGAAAAAAAAAATTGTTAAAATGCCCACAGTAGTTCAGAAAGAGTTAAGCTATGTTTGCAACCATGGTGTGCACAGACAGTGTCTCAACATTGGACCTATCTGTGAGCACAGCTAATAGAAATCAAGGAAACATCCTGCATTGTTCAAAAAAATTACATACAAAATACATATGCTCATACAAAATTATCCATGTACTGAAGTTACTGTCTATTGACCTACCATCAAGAAAGACTTTTGCTTTAGAATTTCTTGCTTTTATGTAAATGGATAGTGAATGACTGGAACATTTTTTGGACAAAGCCCATTTTTATTTAAAAATATATGTTTAAAACCCATTATATCTAAATTTGGACTACAGAAAGCCTACTCACAAATCAATTTATTCTACTTCATTCTGTAAAGATCAATGTGTGGTATGGATTTATGACATTAGTTATGATGGGACCATAGTTTATTTTTTGGAGAGACAGATGCTTTTGGTCATGTTTTCTACACAATCATGAATGCCTTGCATGGCCACATCATTCCAGCTCTTCCAACATAGTATTATTTTTATTCAAGATGGCATCCATCAAAACATTGCAAATCCAACTAAGTAACTGCATTTCAGAAATACTAGAATTATCAGCTATGATTTTCCTATAGTCTAGACACTCTTATTAGGATTCCTGTGTTTTCTGACTGTGTGACTATTTGAAAGTTGTGTACTGTGCCCTTATTGCTAGCTTAGCTGAACTAAAGTTACATTGTGTGACACATTTTGATCATTACTCCAGAGATATTTCTATCTGTTGGGGAATATGCTGTTTCTCGATTACATCTTATTACAATAGCGGGCATGATATTGAATATCTTTTACACTAGTTTTACCAAATTTTAAAACTAAAATTATAGTTATTTGTTTTTTGTAATATTAAGCCATTAAACAATTAAAAAAAATTTTTTTTTCCATCTGATGTGATTTAACCTTGTCATAGTAGCAAGGTAAAATTGCACAATTTTGGTTTTTAGGTTGCAAAATATGTAACGATTTTAGAATTTAGGAACTAAATTGAAGTTTCTATTATGAAAACTTTTATTCAGGATTATCTCATGAAGAAAAGAGTAGTTGAGAAAGCATGAGTAGATGAATTTAAATAAATATGCTTGTTTTTATTGCCAATTAAAATTTAGATTTGCAGAGGGTGGTGTTGCACAGAGAAAATAGATAACATTTAAAATTACCATAATTTTGCCGTTTTTTTCTTTTTTCTTTTTATTTTTTGCAACATTTAAATTTGTTGGGCTAATTTGCAAAAAATGTAAGCTCTGCTGAGAACCATTTAAATATGGAAGCAATTGATAGAGAAATTTAAATTATTCAACTTTTAAATTGTTATCTGTATAACATTTAAAAAAATTGGAGTTTCCAAAAATTGTAATTATTTGACCTTTATTAAAGAAGATTAAATTTTCATTTTTCATTTAATCTTTAATAAAGGTCAAATAATTACAATTTTTGGAAACTCCAATTTTTCCTATCTTACTTTTATGGTAAGTTGACATTCATCTGAAATAAAGCTGATTTCAATTAGCAAATTAAATAAAAAACATTTCTTCACTTATCAATCAATAATTTGACAAAACTTCTATTACTATATTAAATATTTTCTTATGTGAGTCAGTCAGTAAATTTTAAATAACTTTGATTAATTGTATTTAATTTATTTTTGCTCATTTGTTAATAAGCAAACATTAATTAAATTCTTGATTGAGTGAGGTTGTACTATAATTAAGGAGCTACTTTGGTATGTATTTTGGGAGTTGCAATTTTTTAGCATGTAAATGTAAACCTTAATTAATTAAATTTTTTGAGAAACTTTCTCTCCAATAATTTTTTTCTGTGAATAAATATCAATGAGATTTCATTCTTTATATTTTAAAGCTATAATGGAAATAAATTCAATATTCTTAATTAATAAATAAGTAAAATGAAATATTTTAAAATAATTCATTTTTTTTTTCATTGTTCTACAAGCATTGTATCTAGTCAAAAGTCAAATAATTGAAGCAATCTTTTATTTCACAATAAATCTTTTTTATTTCATTGAATTATTTAAACTAATGGTATACAACCCACTACAAAATTATCTAGCATTTGTTATTTTGTGTATCAATAATTATTTTCATTTTCTGCTGTGACTGTTTCCTAACAATTTTCCTTCACTAAACTATGTTATTTTATAAGCACAATTTTTATCAACAGAATATTTCTTTGAATAAATAAATAGCAGTTTATACTGTTCTAAATGATATAGTCAAATTTACTTATTTATTAATAAATTTACAAATTTACTACATGCACATTATTTTTAACGTGCTATTTAGAGAACTTGAATTAACTCAAGTGTACATGTTAAGGGGTTAATAATACATAAATACTTTTTGTTAAAATTAATTCTTTGATTAATTATTTAATACCTATGGAATATTGCTTATTTTTATATGCTTTTTATATTTTTTCTCACATATTTACAATTTTTGTTTAGTTACAGGAACTGAAAACAATAAAGCAATATTTCCATTGTCATGCATTCCAGATTCTTTCAAGTTACAAATTCTAAAATGTTCAAAGTATTTTGTGACTCTTCAGAAAGAAGCAATCGAAGAAAACATTAAGCTCTATTCATTACCCTTATCAAGTTATGAAGAAGAAATTAACTTTATGAAAAAAAATTGTGCTGAATACTATTTAAAAAAATGTAGAATAGTACCTGATGATAACTATCATTTTGTTCATATATTTTCATCTAAGAAACAGGTTAGAAATTATTGTGTTTATTATAGTGAAATTTTATCTAACAATTCTCTTTTTTTTTTTTTTTTTTTTTTTTTTTTTTTTTTTTTTTTAAATT
>JAPDSC010058753.1:851818-870089 GCA_026290005.1 Latrodectus geometricus
TTTTTTTTTTTTTTTTTTTTTTTTTTTTTTTTTTTTTTTTTCGTGAAAATAACTTTAGAAGTAAAGAAATTTTCGGTTTTATTAATATTTGATTTCATTTTGGGATAGTGCTTTTTAAATAATTTTTTTGAATTTATTAACTAAAATATCTTATCCTGATTTAGTGGTTATTCTGCATTCTAATTGATTTCCTTTTTTTATTTCCCTTTTTTTATTGACTATGATAACGATTCTTTTGTTCCTGTTTAGGAAAAATATGTTGAAATTCAAATAATTTTTAAAATATTATATCATTAAAATAATTTATAATTATCATTTTCTATGTCATTGTTAGATCAGAACAAGCTTTTATGACAAACAAAGAAGAAGTTGTAAATCATTATATTTTCAAGCAATTGGAGAAACTTATGAAAACCTAAACAAATCAAAATTTATGATTTGGGAAGAAGAAATTTTGGATGTTGAAAAAAGATTAAATGCTTGTTTTCCAGTTAATAAAAAACGAAATCATAAAGATATTGAATGGAATTTTATATGGAAGGTATCATTACTTTATTTGTGTATAAATTTGAATATTTTTATTTTTTAAATTTAAAAATTATAAGTAAAAATATATATTCTTTTTTATGCAGGAAACATTGAAGAGAATGAAAAGCAAAAGTTACAAAAATTGGGTTTTGTTTGGGAAAAAAATAAATGTTATAGAAAATTCTAAATTTTGCAATCCTATGTTGATTTATCTCTGGAACAAGCTTTCTTACTGTTCTGAGGTAAAATAGTATTTAATTAAAAGTTAATTATATATACTATAACATTCATATTTTGACACTTTAATTAATTTTTTTTAATGTGTGAATTTACTTATTAAACATTACTAGTTTTAATTGTTAACGTTACTAGTTTTAATTGTAATTTAATGAAATGATTTAGTTCTTTTAGTCTTTACAATATAACACTGTTTAATTTGACATAAACCTTTATATAATGTCAAATAACTTTTAATGTAATCCTTTATTAATCGTACTTATGAAATCAGCATATGAAGTAAAATATGTTTTCTGCATTACAAGAATATAAACAATTTTTCCTTTTACTTTTTACTGACAATTATTACTTCCATCTATAAATTATTTGTATCTGTTAAAATATCTGAATTAACTACATAAAAGACAATTATAATACATCATCAAAAAATTACTCAAAAAACAAATTGTGAAAAATTTGAGATGCCAAAGAACATTTTTAATAAGTAAAAGGCACAAAAGAAATTTTAGGATTAAGTGTATCAATTGGTAAGTTCTTATGTCTGATTTCTTCAAAAGTACTCTTTGATATAAACTTTGTAAATGTTTTATTTGCTTCATTAAAATGAAAACTAAAATTTCCATATTGGTGTTTATTTGAAAAAAATTATAAGTACAACTTGATATTTTGTACATTAATATTAGATTCATTTTCTATGAAAATACAATATTAAACATTATTTGCTTGATTACATTCTTTTTAGAATTTTTTTTTTATTTCAATATGAAGAATAGTATTTTGTTAGTCTAAAAAAGTGATATCATTCTGGGAATTTATTATAATAAGAGTTTAAATCTCTTTTTGTTTATAAAAGTATAATTATAATGAGTCATGAATTTTTTATAAATACTTTTAATTATTTTTGCTTAATTTCTTAATTTTTTAATCTTAGTTTGATATTTATATTATAGATAGACAAATCAATTATTTTAATGAATTATAATTTAACACAAATTTTTTTATCTAACATTTTCAGAAAACTTTTTTATAGGAAAGTAATAAAAAATAGTGACATCTAAAAATATATATATATATATAATTGGGGAATTGCCTATAAGAAAAAACAAAACATTGATGAACAACAAATAGGACCAAAGGATGCTAATAAGTTTTCATTTAAAATAGAGATTCAAATTGACTATTAGTAATTTTACTATGTAAATAAAGAAGAGCTTGTTCAATAAGGAAGTAATTTACTTTTTTTTTTCAACAACATTGATTAGAATTTCTTTTTTTCATGTTTTCATAACATTACTTACTGTTAATTTTTGTTTAAATATAATAATATTTCTAATGTAATTTGAATTGCATATTATACTTGAATTTTTATTAAGATTTTCCATGGATCAATCAGCTTTTTTGGTTGACTTCTGTATCTAAACCATAGTACTTTTTTCACTGTTAGTCCATTATATCAAGATATAAATCTGGAGTAAAATTCAATATATGGAAAAATAAGAGGTAATTAAATTATATGTATACAGGAAATAAAGCCAACAATAAGCAATGAAATAGCAAATGAACTAAACATGGTAAATCACAAAAAAGTTGTGACAAAAGTTAATTTGAAGTTAATACAATAGTATGAATAACTTGATAGTTATTATAAAAAATAAAAATAATTAGTCTGAATAGAAATAAAACAAGATTTTGTATCACAGGAACTGATTCTGTATGACAATCACAAAATGATTCCTGGAGCAAACTTAAATCATGATTAAATTCATGATACCAGTTTTACAGTATGAAATTAAGTTTTATTAAAATACTTTTGCTTCATAATCCCCATTAAAGTTATGGAAAAAAATCACACAAAATTGATCATTAGTCAATTCTATTTTTACTCAAAGATGAGTTTTTTTAAATTACTATAAATAACAAATCACATAAAAACGGCAAAACCTTCTAAAGGAATTGTAAATAATACCAAACTAGCATTAAAAATATCAGTGGTCGTTTAGCAATATTTATTGTTACCAAGACCAGAAATTTAAATAGCAAGTTTTATAATTAACACTCATGTCAATTCTCTCTGGCAGATTTTTTCCTTCTTATTATCTTCATGTTTTGTAGTTGTCTAGTGCTTTAGTATATTAATGTTTTAGCAAATAGTTACTTTACAACAAATTCTTTCCATATTTTGATCTCAATAGATTTTACTTAAAATTTATCCATAGAGAACTATTTGTGTAGCATGCACAAATAATTCTCTGCTTTCACTCTTCAGCATTCTGTAGAAGTTGATTCTGATGTTAGGTAATGTTTCATATTGCTGGTTCAACTCCTTAATTGTTCATAGGCATGTTTTTTTTCTTCATATACAAATTAAAATTAATTAATAAAATATGTTCCTTTTTGAAATAAAGTTCTATAAAAATTTAATATAACATTTTGTTTATTTCAAAACAATCTTTTATTACAGAAAAGGTCTTTATTTTTTTTTTGGGATTTTTCTTGTGATTGTACGTTAAAATGAAACTTTTGTAAAATCTAAAGATTTACACATTTTATATAATATTAAATGCTTTTATTGTTAAATAATAAAAATATTGAAATTTATTTGAAATTACAGAGGATCTGAAATAAATTTTAATATTTTTTATTATAAATTTTAATAATTTAAGTATATGTTAACATTATTTAGAATTGGTATCATGTGAAAGGTATATAATTATCTTTCACTTGATACAAGTTCTAAATGATAAATGAAAGATTTATAAAGTTAGCTTACTCACCCTTTACAAATTATTATAAAATCTAACTATTAAATCTTAATTATTTAATTAATTTATTGAGAAAAATATCCTATAATAATTTAAATTTAAAAATGTAATATTTTTAAGATCTTCATCAAAGTTTTGTCTCTGTGACAAGTAAAATGAAAATGTGTTAGGAAAAGTCTATATCATTTAAATAAGCATTTTTAGATTTAAAAAGTGCATAGGGAGTACAATTATTAACAAAATATTTCATTTATAAATTTCATACTCTCAATATAACTCAGTTTGTGTGTATATTATTTGAGATGCAATAAATTTCCTTTTCTGAAAATCATAATGTATCTAAATAATTTTATTACTAAAGATTGGATTTAATATTTTAATGCAAAATGTTTTGTCAGTTTTTAAGAGTGACTGCATGTTTTTGAAAAATATTACTATTTTTTTTATTACATATGCATATCTAATTGAGCATTTTGTTATTTTTTATTACTTATTATTTTTTATACCTACTCCTTTTAAATAAATCATGTTATCTTTGAATGAATAAATCTCAACTTCCAGTAATTGTATATTAATGTATAATAATAAATAATTTCTATCAATTGAAAATTTGTTCTCAGTAGAAGAACATTTTTGAGGATAAATACTCATAAACTAATAATTGCTTCACAAAGAGATCTGGGATATTCTTTTATATTATACCTGCAAAAGCATATTTTACTATTACTTGATAAGATCGCATTGTACAGAATAGCAGGCATCCAAAATTTATTTTTGTGTTGATTAAGAGGAAGCAATTATTATACTTCTGTTTTCTGCAGGTACATGTGTTAAAATGGTTATTTGGAGTTTTCTAATTTTTATTCTTTATAACATGATTTTAACCCCAATTTTGAAAAAGTTTCCCGATATGCTAAAGATTAAAATCCTTATAACACTTTCAACTGTCAGTAGCTTATATCTATCATAGATAAGATAATGGTTTCGGCAAGCAATTTTATTTTTAAGATAACAGCTATTTATTTTGTACTATATTCATTTGGTTACATTTTACTCTCGTTTTTCTGAAAAAGTGTTTAATTTCTTAATTTTAAACTTGTTCTTTACTTTAGTACAGATTGTTTTAATGGTATCTTTGCTGTTGTTTAATAAATTCATCTAAATCATTGAAGCACTCACATTAATGTGGCTTAATTAATCTATTTATTTTCCTGTATATAATCTGCAGATTATATGTATGGGGTATTATATGTACATTAATGTGGCTTAATTAATCTATTGTATTTTCCTGTATATAATCCGCAGATTATATGTAAAAAAGTTCCGAATTTCGTTGTGCTCATTATAAGCCGCCGTAAATAATCTGATTTTTAAGGAGGGGGAAAAAATTAAAACATTCATCATTAGAAAAGTTTACAAGAAAGTTTTGAAAGAAATAGTGTTTATATTTCATAAAATAAATAACAGGTGGTACCCACGACACACTTGTGTTATTTAAGGTATAATCAGTTTTGTCCAATTAAGTTCAAGAATTATTTTGGCTCCTCGTTAAGATATTACAGTTGCATTTCGGTAAAGTCATTTCGCAATTTTTCATGATGTGAGCTCTTTTGTTTTGAAAATATTCAAATTCGTATATCGTTATATGGAAGCGAAAACTTTTAAGGTACACATCAAATTTTACATTAAAAGCTATAGCAAAAGCAAATAAATAATGGAGACAAATGTGTTATTGTCAATTGAAAAACAAAGCACACACAGTATAAAAGAAAATTTATAAAATATGCAGTAAATAATTGTAATAATAATAATTTGTAAATAATCCATTTCTTTTTTATTTAAATATTAACGAAGCAAATATATATATATTTTAGGTATGTCTAGCATCGTTTCAAAAGTTATTAGAAATTAAATATCGATAAGTTTTACAACTATCGAAATTATCGCACTTGATAGATCTTGTGCTTTCATCTCAAGTTTATCACACTTCCCAATGAGATGGATACAAACAGATCTTTTTCATAATAAATGCTTCTTTTTGTCTGTACAATTTATTCTACTTTTAATTATACTGTACCTTTTTTTTATTTTATGTGACACCCATATTATCAGCAGAACATATTTTAGACTATTCGCCTAAAAAATTGACGCAGATTATATTACAGGGAAGTATAGTACATTAAATCTTGCTAGTGAATAGATGTAATATTTTATATTATTTATATTGCTTAGTTGAAACCTTGCATAAAACATTATAAATATTTACATTATCCTTGCAAAACACATTTTAAAATTCAGTGTAAAATTTTTATATTAGCACCCAATAAAAGTCAATCATATTAAAAATTTGATATGATAAAAATTAATTTCAAATATTATAGTTATGAAAAAATGAAGTAGTTTTATTTAATTAATAGTTATTTTATTTGTAGTTTCTTAATTTTTTTTTTATTAATTTCTTGAGTTTGGAGAAATTCTCCACTATTTATTTCAAAACAGAATACAAAATGCTTATGTTATTTATCTTTTTCTTGCTAAATAAACTTGGATTAATGTTGTTACCTAAAGCATTGAGTTTCTTTTCCATTTTATAATTCCTAAATTGGAGTTACAATTTGTTTCAATATTTAAAAAATTACTATAATAGTTAATTTAACACTATTACAAATTATTATAATAATTTGCATGTAGTAAAAATTTAATTTATATATCAATATTTAATTTTGAGGATTGTTATAATTGATTTTTTCATTAGATTTTTTTTTATAGAATTTGAAAACAAATTGAATTGCATTGTTTGATGCATACATTTATTCGCTTATTTCAGTCATGCAATATGTGGTACTGTTATTGGAAATACATTTTACAAATATAAACTTCCTACATCATGTTTTGTTTACACAGCCGAAGCTGTTGCAATTTTATATGCTCTAGAACTAAAACAAAACAAATCTCATCGAAAATACTGTATCTATATAGGTAGCATGAATGTGATCATGCAGTTAGATCATTTTGCTGACAAATGTCATTCAATTATTGTGGAAATATTAGTTATTTTAAGTATATTGAAGAGTAAAGGATTTGATGTTTTGTTGGGTTCCTAGTCACGTTGCCATTGCTGGGAATGATTTTGTAAGTATTGGTGCTAAAAATGCCACTGACCTTTTACATAACGCATTAACATTTTTTGACATTAAACAAATTGTCAATGACTATTTCCTCCCACTGGCAGAAAACTTGGGATTTGCAGACAAACAACAAATTATATAATGTATCTCTTCGCATTTTTCCATTTCCAGTTGTTCCTGTGCAAAAAATTGATTTAAAACCTGCACACCATTTCTTTGGACTTACTCAATTTATGCACAAGCATTTATTCTTATCTAGGAGTGCTCCGATTTGTGTATGTACCATATACAATACATCTCATTTTAATTGTTTGACTTAACTTCAATTATTTGCGCTTAGTATTTTTTAACAGAACAAATTTAATTTTATCAGATTTAACTGAGCTTAAATCATATAGAAATTTGTTTGCATTTTTATGTGCAATAGAATTTTTAAATTCTATTTAAATTTTTGTCCATTTTAATCTTTTACATAAGCTTTTATTAAATTTTTTAATGTCCTTCATCTTATATATTTGACTAGCCTTTTATTATTGAGTTTCTAGTTTTAAATATTGTAAGGTGAAGAAATATCCAGTACACAGTAAACTACACAAAAAACAAAAACAAACATGCAGTATAGTTTGAAAGTCTTATTTCTTATTAATCATTTATGGTTGATTCTCATATGATGTATCGTTTGTAGTCTGTATTATAAGTTTTTGTAAGTAGTTAATATTTTCTGTATTACTTATTATTAGTTTTACTGATTATTTATATAAGTATTACTTATTTTAATAGTTTTATAATTTACTGTATTATTATTAATAAATTAGATGGATTATTTATAAATTAAATAATATTTATTTTAGAAGCAACATAAACTGAACAATAAATTTTACAAATTAAATATTATTCCATTATCTATATTAATTTGTCCTGTTAACAATAATTAATATATAGAAAAGAAATATCATTTATTCAATTTGCAGCAAACAAAATAAACTTGTTACATCTAAATAATTATTTTTTAGTATGGTTAAAAAAAACATAATATTAAAAATATAAGTAAAGATAAAGAAAACAAGATCAAATAAGTAATTTCTGAAGAAAAATATTCTCATTTTATATTGTCTCCCCATTTTATTATATTGATTTTTTTTATTAAGTAATTTATTAAATATATGTTTCTACTCAATCGCTTTTTATTACTTCCATTTTAAACAATTAATCATTTCTAAATTTAGTAAATTGTATGTAAAAAATATTATTAAATAATTTATGTCAGCTGCAAATATAAGTTTCTGCTTAATTTAAATCACAGGGTATTTTATTGATATTAAAAAGTGGTTACAATCCCAATACCAGTATAATTTTGTATTTTTTATCCATTCAGACAATATACATCCTATGCATCCTTTGAATACATCCTTTGAAGCAATCACATCTAACAAAATAAAAGTTAATTTTTATAAAAATATTTCTAAATAAAGGATTGCTTTTATAAATTAATTAAATATTATAGATCAGAAAGTTCCTGAGATATATGTAATTATTTCTGGAGTTATATGAAATAAGTTTTATGTAATTCTTTTGATATTACTTTAATTTATCCTTTAAAAATGTAGTTTTTTAATATGTAATTCTTTTGATATTACTTATTAAAAAACTACATTTTCTAAGGATAAAGTAAAGTTTAAATGTGTGAAAAATTCATAATAGGGTTTACAATAGGAAAATAGAATTTGCAAATATTATAATATATTTTGATGAATTATATTACCATTTTAAAGTGAATGATATTTTTTTTAATAAATAGGTCAAGTGGGAAAATCATAGTGCTAAAACTTGCTGCTATTGGGATGTTGATAATATTTTATTGGTATTAAAGGAAGAACTAGAAAATGATATTTCAATAATATCTATTCTGGAATCTGGAGAAAGTAATTATGAAGATTCTTTATGGTTTAATTTAGAGAAGAATTATCCCAAGACGTCAGTAAGTTCCTTTGAAATATTGTAATATGCATTCATGATTGTTTACTTTCACTATTAATTATATTTTCATCTCTAAATAAATCTAATTGAGCAGTTTGTTGCAAATAATAATAATAATGGACTTTAAAAAAGTAGAAGACAACAATGATAGTTGTTGTTTTACTCTGTAATGTTGAGTAAAAAAATAGATTCTTTAAAATTTACAAAAAAAAAAGGACCATTTTCTTCATTAATAGCAGTAAAAAATGTGTTGATTATCTGAGATTGTAATATTAAATTTATGCAACCATATGAGCCAAATGTTGTCACTCTGCTTAATGGTTGATGTCAGTCTGCTGCAAATGTAGAAATTAGTTAGCATTATTAAAAATATTAAAATTACTTTGGTAACATGTTGAAATATGCTATTTGTTGGGTGTGTATCTAAATCTGGTGATTTAATTGACAATGAAAAAGTGCTAAATGATTTTAGGCATTATTGTAAAAGCTGAACAATGTGTGAACCTATTTTTGCTTACAAATAAATGGTTTTTGTATGGTTTGATAATTTTGACAATGCTATTAACTTTAAAATATTATTAGAGTATCTCAGTTAATTAACATTTATCTGAATAAAATTATTTTACAGATTGATATAACAACAATTGTTTACTCAATAAGAAATATTTTAATGAACAGCATTTTTGTTTTTATAAAATAAAGTTCTACATTGTTTAAAAAGCTAGATATAATTGCTTATAATTATTTCTTTAAATAGATATTGTCAATCTTTATAGTTAATTTTACTCCATGTATTATCATTGTTATTAAAAAATCAGTAATAAATGCTGCCTTGATAGGCATAGATATCTGAGCTGAAAAATTGTAAACTATTCACAAATGATTTAGTGTGCCTTGATTTCATTAGATCCTTGACAAGTAACATTAAATTTGAGATTGCGACGCAATTATTTTTGGTTTAGTTTTTCTGATTCTTAGATTATTTTTTTCATGCAATTGTTGTCCATGGAACATTCAGTGTCTGATGAAGGGAATTGTATCTCCTATGATTAATTATTAATATATTTTACTACAAATTTATCACTTCTGTCAACATGGTTGTCAGTAAATCTTCAAATCATCTTTTTCTGTTTAAATTTTGGTGTATACTTTTTGAAGTTGGATATCATTTTATAGTTATAGTTTTATTGACCTCACATATAAATCTGATGTTTGGCATTGATTGCTCTTAAATTTGATTAATAAATTAAGTCAATAGTTTTTAAACCTTGACTATTGTGTAATTAAAATGTTACATAACTTTAGTACCACTGTTGTTGAAATTCTAATTCATTTGCTTGTTTTTCAATTTAATCATAAGATTTAAAAGTTTTCATTGCCTATAATTTTCTAGTTACTTTTGGATAAATAATGCCATTCCAGCCTTTCAGAATTTAATTTTGTAAGTTCATTTGGAGAAAGAATTATTTGCTTACATTTTATAATATTTTTGATAGCTAATTTTAACATCACAGAAAATGAAAAATTTTTTCAACAGATAAATTTAAGATTCTAAAGATTTTCAATTTTTTTTATGTTTCTGCCATATTTATCATTTTATCTTTTGTATTAATGTTCATTATTTTAATTTCTACAGTTTTTGATTTTCATGCTTACAGTATATAAATAAAAAATTAATTTTTGAACCAAGATATTTTTATTTTGTTTTTCCATCTCAAATTATTTATTTATTAAATTTTGTGCTAAAGAAATGCACCAATCATAAATAATATTTTAATGTGTATTTGTAATTTCTTAACTATACAGGTAGTTATCAAAATAATGGAATTATCTGTGAATAAAAGAGACATTATTTTGATGACCACATGTATATTCTTTTCACTTTAACAGTTTTTGACTTTGTAAGCATTAAAACATAATAAAATCTATCTTTTTATAAATAGAAATGTATATATTCAGGTAGTATATGGTAGCTTTATTGAAGTTCTGTAAGTGGGATTTTTTTTCAAACTTGCAAAATGTCCTAGCTCTCAGATTTTCAAAGAGGCCAAGTTGTAGGAATCCAACGAGCTGGTGCGAATGTGATTAAAACATCTCAACTTTTATAGATTTCTTAGAAATACAGTATCTAAAGTCATGACAATGCTTAGCAAAGCAAAATAGTCGACTTAAAGGAAGGACAGTAAAAAAGACCGATGGATAGTGAAGCAAATTATTATGTTTAAAAAGCAAACAACTGCAGCAAAATTAACATAATCAACATCTGAATTCTCCTAGGTCAATGATTACAGTTAGAGGGCACTTCATAAATAGAACATTTATGGCAGAGCAGCAATTGCCGAACCACTTATTACAAATGTTAATACCAAATATTGTTAATAGTGGTATCACACTCGCAAAATCTGTTTGATTAATAAGTGTAATAAAGTAATATGATCTGATAACTTTCTTTCACAATTTTTCCTGTAATAGGACAGGCACACATTTAGAAGACACCTGCACACTGTACGATTGTGATTGTCTCTTTCCAGCTGTCAAGCATGGAGGTGAATCTGTCATGACATGTGCAGCCATTCCATGGTTTCCTGTTGTACTAACTATGATACTTAAATTAATTAATTTCTTTAAGGGTTATAATTATGTCTTTATGGATTATGACAGGAAGAAGTATAGAGAAATTTTAGCTGTCCAAGTCCATCTTATGATGCTAACTTTATTTCCTGCAGGGGGTGAAAATTTTCTAGGTTTATAATGCACCTATTGATACAGCAGGACTTGACCAATCATGATCTTATGGACACGAGGATAAAGTTAAACTTTCCCTTGGCCTGTATGCCAAAATATAATTAACCATTATGGTTTTTTTTTTTTTTTTTTTTTTTTTTTTTTTTTTTTTTTTTTTTTTTGAATGTCCAATACAGAATCAATAGCTTCCTCTGGCATCTCTCCCAGAATTTTCACAATATCTCTTTGAAGGAGGGTACAATATTAATCTAAATATTATTTAGCACTTGTATAAATTGATTCCTATACTAATACAAGATGTATTGTATGCCAAAGGTGATCTTACAACATACTAATAAGAGAGTCTATAAATCAAATTTTATATTTTCATAATCATCTGTATATGAATGTCTTTTATTAAATTAACACATCTGTAATTTTTTTTTACTAATTATAAAATAGATACTGATTATAAAAATAATTTTTTGTTTTACTAATCGTGCAATGACTGCTTTATAAGAATTTTATTTTTTTAAGAAATCAGAACAATTCTGTTCTTTTGTAAAACTAGGGAAGTACAGTCGTCTATTATTGCATAAACTTTGTTTAATTGATGAATCCTTTTGTAAAATTGATCTTAACATTTTTTGACATGGAATTTTTTGAAGAATTGTTAAATCTATTTAACACAACTTTCATATCATTCAGATTTTCAGAATTGTTTTGATTAATTAGTTTTTTTTATTCTTATTTCATTTTAAATTTTAATGCGTTTTGTATCATTTTAATGTCAAAAAATTCATGTGATATTAATGTTGTATATATTAAAGTTTGATTTCTAAAATTATCATTAAAATGTCACCGTATAAATCTGGAAGCATTTGTGATTTAAATACAAGTCATTTAAATGAAAATTTCAGAAAATTATAATTTTTTATTGGAAAATAATTCTGTGATTCAAATATTAATAGATTGCATTAAAAAAATAAAATATTTTCAGATTTGGTATGTGAAAAATGAAAGTAGTTCTGAAGTGATATTTTCAAATCAATTGACAAAAAATAAAATCTTTTATATTAACTCAACATATTGGGTAAAATCACTACATCAAGAAATCATCATTAAAGAACATTTAACAACTATCCTGTATAATGTAATAAAGGTAAATTTAAAATTTTACAATGCTAATAAATTAAAAAGTTTATTTCTGTTTTTAAATAACTTTTTATATTAAATTCATGTTTTAATTTTCATACTATAATAATATATTTTATTTCTATTCAATTATTTATATTTTGCAATCTTTGAAATATGTTAATTGATTTTAATTTAAAAAATATTCAATTTTAAATAATACATTTTCTGATAAATTTCATTATTTCTTATTATACTTTGTTATTATTTCTTATAATACTATGCTACTTTTTCTTATTTAGTGCTTATTATTTAAAACTTTGTATATAAATATTAAGCCAAAAAAAAAAAAAAAAAAAAAAAAAAAAAAAAAAAAAAAAAAAAAAGAAATGAACGTTTAATTTTAAAATGTATCATGCTTTGCTATCCAGTATTGTTTGGACATGTGTCACAACAGTTTACCATATAGTCATGGCAAAAAGTATCATTTGCTTGTAGAGTTGTTTGGAAAATTCTTCTCACAATGGAAAGGCCTCTGTCTAGCAAAAAGGAGTTTATCTTTATTGAAAGATCTATATGAAACAACCTGAATTTCAGGTGTTTAAAAAGTCACTGAATCAAGGATTATGATAGTCTATACAAATCTAGAAAAGATGATTATTTAAAATCAAGACAGTGGATGGAAACTAAAGGTTATAGAAGATAATCGAATATATTGCTACAGATTGTTTTTAGAATGCATACCCATTACTAAAATTTCATATCTATTAAAAATGTTCAACAGGAATTGCATACCCTAAACATTTAGATAAATGATTATATCAAAATCATTTATGTTATTACGAGATGGTCCTATGTATCCTACAGTGTTAATGCATAATGGGGTTATTATTTTACTGGATAAAACAGCAATGGAAACTAGTAATCTGGTTTCTTGAATCATTATTTATATTACCGTATTTTCCTGTATATAATCCGCGGATTATGTGTTAAAGTTCCGAATTTCGTTGTGCGTATTATACGCCGCCGCGGATTATCTGATAAAAATCATTCTCCATCAGAAAAGCTTAAAAGAAAGTTTTGAAAGAAATACTCTTTATGTTTCATAACATAAATAACAAGTGGTACCAGGACACACCTGAGTTATTTAAACTATAATCGGCTTTGTGCAATTACGTTTAAAAACGAATTCGGTTCCTCTTAAAGATTTTACGGTGTAAATTCGCTAACGCCATTTTGCAATTTACCTTGACGTGAGCTGTTTCGTTTTGAAACTATTCAAATTCGTATATCGTCATATGGAAGCGATAATTTTTAAGTTACACAGCAGATTTTAAATTAAAAACTATAGCGAAAGCAAATAAAAACAATGGTGTCAAATGTGTTAATGTGAAGTGAAAAACAAAGCACGCGCGGTATGAAAAAAAAATTGTATAAAATACGCAATTTGTAAATAATCCATTTCTTTCATTTAAATATTAACGAAGCAAATATATATTAATTTAAATATGTCTAACATCGTTTTAAAAGTTATTAGAAGCTAAATATCGATAAGTTTTACAAGACTCTCTTCTCAAAATTATCGCTTTTGATCGATCTCGTGCTTTCATCTCAAGTTTATCACACCTTGCGATGAACTGGATCTAGACTGATATTTTTCATAAAAAATGCCTTTTTTTTCTATACAATTTATTAAATTTTTAATCCTATTGTGCATTTTTTTTTATTTTATGTGACACCTATATTATCAGCAGTACATATTTTAGACTATTCGCCGAAAAAAAATTGCTACGGATTATACGCCGCTGCGGATTATGCGACGCTTTTTTCCTTTTACTCGAAAAAACGGCCGTGCGGATAATACACCGCTGCGGATTATATACAGGAAAATACGGTACTTAAGTTTTCTAGATATCTAGTCAAATGGAAAACACCAGTATAACTTTTATGTTCATGTTTCTAGTTTTCATTTAAGTAGAAATATGGAAAGGATGTTGATGATGTAATTGCGATATTTTCAATTAGTTTTGTACAAAATATTATCTTGTGAGAAAAAATTGCAGGTTAACAATAACACAATATTTGGGTTGCTAATATTTTTAAATTTTTTTTTGGAGAAAATTCTCCGTTAACACCTGGTCTTACTCAAATGACTTGTTGTATTCATACATGGTTAGATGAGAGTAGTTATTAAGTAAAACTGTGATTTTTTAAATCTTTTTTAAGTATTATTAAAACTTTGTTGTATTTTCTTTAAAACAAAGTATATGCTTGATTTCTTGCTCCGTGCAAACAATTTAAGCTTGCTACTGAAATATTGCCTTGAATCTTTTAAGTAATTTTTGTCAATTTATGTTGTATCCATGTTGTAATTTGGATCAAGAATGTCCGAATAGAAAATTATTCCGTATTTTGTATTCCATATCAGATATTTCTATTAATTTATCTTATAAGAAACATTTGGTATTATAATACAACACATTAAACAGTTAAACTACCATTATTGTACAGTAGATGTTTGTTTTTACAAATCTCTAATTTATTAGCAAATGACTATTCATAATATGGTACCATAGACGTCATGATAATTTTAATTCCCATTTATGAAATAAAATTTTGAGAACTCTCTTTACTGATTTCTTTTATTTTATGATTTAGGAATTTAATTTGACATTTTCATTTAAGTATCAAAAAATTCTTTGAATTATGGATAACTAACTAACTACATTGTGAATGTTAAAATTCAGAATTTTTTAAGAAATTCATATGGAATTTCTCCCACCTAAACTATTCCATTTTACAGCAAATATATCTATGTTTAACAATAGTTTTAAGTACAAATATTGCAAGGTATTTTTGCTAGGAGATGTGAATTTCATATGGGAAAGGAACTATCTCATGAAATAACATTTAAGATTTGAGATACAATGTGTCAATATAGGCTTATAATAATATTGAAAAAAAAAGGAGAAAAGAAAAAGATAATTGGGTTATTTATTTTGACATGCTGAGTTTATTTACATATTTATTTTTTTAAAATTTATTATAACTAGAAAAAGCCAAGAACAGTTTTCTGACTATTTAAGTAAAGACAAGTACTCATTCATGAATTTTGACGAAGAAACTCACTGATACTCAACATTTCGCTTCAAAATTTTTTTAAACAGGGATCCCCAGATGTAATTTAAGATCATTAAATAATTGAGAACATAATGAATGAGAATAAAGATTTCAAATAAAAAGAAAATGATGTAGTGCTGCAATCATCTGCAAAACAAACAGATGAATGGCTAATAAGATTCAGGTACTTTTTTTGTTGAAAAAAGTTGAAATGCATTGTTACAATAAAATCTTTTAATTTTAAAAATGCAAATTTGAAGCAGCAAAAATTAAGATTACCTTGACTGATTTCTCATCAATAAAATTTACATAAGAATTGCTTATTTTTTATTTTTTTTATTTGGATGTGCCTTAAATATTAAATCATTTTTCTTCCAGTACTTTATATATAAAAAGAGAATAATTTGGTTAAAAAAAAAAAAAAAAATTAAAATCTAACTTATGTTTTTTTATTTTATGAACATTCGAATTTTTCTAGAGCTATCTTACTGGTCTCACAAGTTTTTAAAAACAAGCAAGTTATAGTAGGCTATATAAAGTTAATAAATTTATTATTTATTAACTTTATGCTGTAGTTATATTGAAATGCTTCAATAATTTTGCTTAAAATTTGTAGTTTCTTAACTTTTTTCAGTGAATGCAGTAAAAAAAAATATTACATTTATTTCAATTTATAATATAGGTTATGAATAATGGTGATGCTCTTATTGTATGTGTGCAAAGTTTGTTATTGAGATATACTGTCGGATTATTCTTCCTGATACTATCTTTATTTGAAAAGGTAATTTTTTGTATGAATTAAGATAGTTTTGTTAATTTCAAATAACATTCATAAAGTAATTTTATTTCTATGCTACATACTTTGATTCTTATTAAGTATTTAGCCCAATATAAAAGAGGGTAACAAATTTCATCATATCATATTAGTCAGTTTGTAATTTTTTAGAATATATTAAATATATTTATATAATCAAATAAAATTCATAATCTTGTGCAGAAATAATTATATAAAATGTAGATAAGAGGAAAAAATCATCAAGTCCAGTTTTCATTTTGTATTTTACAACTTATCTGATTCAAATATAGATTCTTCAAATATAGAAGTAAAGTGAGTATTTATAAATTACTCATAAATTGATTTTTGTTACAATTGATTATAATGCAAGAACTATTTTTCAACACATTTATTTCTCACTGATTTATAATTTTTAAAATTTATTAAGTAAGTTTTTTATGACAGTAAAATTGTAAGATAAAATTATATTTATTGAAAATATAAAGCTAGAATTATAAAGAAAATTTTTTTATTATTTAAATAATTTCGTGTCTATAGTTTTGAAAGTAATGCAATTGTGATTTTAAATTTAGGAATAATACTTAATAATCTCACTTTTAGGAATAACATGTAATAATCTTTTTTTTACAAGATTATTTAATGTGTAATACTTTTTTTCCCAACAAATATTTCTTAATTATTTAAGTAATTATTATTTAAATATTACTTAATTATTATTTAAGTAATATATATATGAGTGAACAATATATATGAGTTTTTCTAACAGATTAAAAGTTACAATTAACATAACCAGGGTTGAAAGTGATCTGATGGAATTATGGAAATAGTGTAAAATTTAAAGAGTAGCAATTTCAGTAAATTTTTAGTGAGGGAAAATAGTAATAATAGGTATATACGTATAGACCAAACATGTGATTTATGAGAGAATAGAACATGTTTAAAAATTACATTTTATTAAGAATATGAAATTTTAAATAAATCTTAAAGAACATTTCTGTTTTGTGGAATTTTAAGACATTTATATTAAATCTGATTATTTTAAAAAATTCTTTTATTATAATATGAAATATTCTTTCTAGTTTTGTCAACTGGAAAAGGGAAATAGATTTATTAAGATTATTCATATAGTAATTCAATACTATATTTTAAAGGGAATATTTTTCTTATGAAACATTTGGGTTGCTATGCATCAATTTTATTATTATTATTTTTTTAATGCAAAAAATTATGAAATTTCATGAAAACGCATCACATTCAATTTACTATTTGCTCATAAAATGATTTTATTTAAATTTGAATATAAAATATGTGTATTAAGATTCTTTATTATGAGAAAATTTTTATAACTTTGAAAAAGTCATTTTGTTTTTGTAATGATTTGTATATTGTAATGAGAAATGTAGAAAAATTCATTTGAAATATTAATTTACGTGCTTGCTTATTATTAATATTGCTTTGTAAAAACGTTTACGTTTAGTTAAAAAAAATTACAATGAATATACATTTTTTATTTATGAAGTATATAATTTATATCTCTTAAAATTTTTGCAGTTTATTTGCCTACTCCCAAACTCGTTGGCTCCAGCTGCTTGTGGGCAGATGTGGATTTTTAAAAATTTTAAAAAACCAGATTGGACTGAACGACTTATAAACTATCTAGAAACTATTTTAAAATTAAATTTGCCTGATTCTGAAGAAATTCTTCAGTTAGTTCCAATTACTTCTTTATGTGGTATGTAATGATTTCTTATTAATTAAAAAATAGATGGAAATTGTTATTGTTTAATAAACACCTTTTATTTGTAATTGTTATTGTTTAATAAACACCTTTTATATATATATATATATATATATATATATATATA